>OX371226.1:8150880-8308687 GCA_947310385.1 Nephrotoma appendiculata
CAATGTAAAAACTCATTTAACAAAATAGTTTTGTTGTAAGCCCACTTCGTCTAAAATCTCCTTGGACTCGAAAATTTTGGGGTGTAAGTACTTGGGGTCCCAATTTTTTTTTTTTTTTTTTTGTCTAATATGGATTGATACACAACCAAAACAATAAAATCAATGTAAAAACTCATTTAACAAAATAGTTTTGTTGTAAGCCCACTTCGTCTAAAATCTCCTTGGACTCGAAAATTTTGGGGTGTAAGTACTTGGGGTCCAATTTTTTTTTTTTTTTTTGTCTAATATGGATTGATACACAACCAAAAAACAATAAAATCAATGTAAAAACTCATTTAACAAAATAGTTTTGTTGTAAGCCCACTTCGTCTAAAATCTCCTTGGACTCGAAAATTTTGGGGTGTAAGTACTTGGGGTCCAATTTTTTTTTTTTTTTTTGTCTAATATGGATTGATACACAACCAAAAACTAATAAAATCAATGTAAAAACTCATTTAACAAAATAGTTTTGTTGTAAGCCAACTTCGTCTAAAATCTCCTTGGACTCGAAAATTTTGGGGTGTAAGTACTTGGGGTCCAAATTTTTTTTTTTTTTTTTTGTCTAATATGGATTGATACACAACCAAAAACAATAAAATCAATGTAAAAACTCATTTAACAAAATAGTTTTGTTGTAAGCCCACTTCGTCTAAAATCTCCTTGGACTCGAAAATTTTGGGGTGTAAGTACTTGGGGTCCAATTTTTTTTTTTTTTTTTTTGTCTAATATGGATTGATACACAACCAAAAACAATAAAATCAATGTAAAAACTCATTTAACAAAATAGTTTTGTTGTAAGCCCACTTCGTCTAAAATCTCCTTGGACTCGAAAATTTTGGGGTGTAAGTACTTGGGGTCCAAATTTTTTTTTTTTTTTTGTCTAATATGGATTGATACACAACCAAAAACAATAAAATCAATGTAAAAACTCATTTAACAAAATAGTTTTGTTGTAAGCCCACTTCGTCTAAAATCTCCTTGGACTCGAAAATTTTGGGGTGTAAGTACTTGGGGTCCAATTTTTTTTTTTTTTTTGTCTAATATGGATTGATACACAACCAAAAACAATAAAATCAATGTAAAAACTCATTTAACAAAATAGTTTTGTTGTAAGCCAACTTCGTCTAAAATCTCCTTGGACTCGAAAATTTTGGGGTGTAAGTACTTGGGGTCCAAATTTTTTTTTTTTTTTTTGTCTAATATGGATTGATACACAACCAAAAACAATAAAATCAATGTAAAAACTCATTTAACAAAATAGTTTTGTTGTAAGCCAACTTCGTCTAAAATCTCCTTGGACTCGAAAATTTTGGGGTGTAAGTACTTGGGGTCCAAATTTTTTTTTTTTTTTTTTGTCTAATATGGATTGATACACAACCAAAAACAATAAAATCAATGTAAAAACTCATTTAACAAAATAGTTTTGTTGTAAGCCCACTTCGTCTAAAATCTCCTTGGACTCGAAAATTTTGGGGTGTAAGTACTTGGGGTCCAATTTTTTTTTTTTTTTTTTGTCTAATATGGATTGATACACAACCAAAAACAATAAAATCAATGTAAAAACTCATTTAACAAAATAGTTTTGTTGTAAGCCCACTTCGTCTAAAATCTCCTTGGACTCGAAAATTTTGGGGTGTAAGTACTTGGGGTCCAAATTTTTTTTTTTTTTTTTGTCTAATATGGATTGATACACAACCAAAAACAATAAAATCAATGTAAAAACTCATTTAACAAAATAGTTTTGTTGTAAGCCCACTTCGTCTAAAATCTCCTTGGACTCGAAAATTTTGGGGTGTAAGTACTTGGGGTCCAATTTTTTTTTTTGTCTAATATGGATTGATACACAACCAAAAACAATAAAATCAATGTAAAAACTCATTTAACAAAATAGTTTTGTTGTAAGCCCACTTCGTCTAAAATCTCCTTGGACTCGAAAATTTTGGGGTGTAAGTACTTGGGGTCCAATTTTTTTTTTTTTTTTTTTGTCTAATATGGATTGATACACAACCAAAAACAATAAAATCAATGTAAAAACTCATTTAACAAAATAGTTTTGTTGTAAGCCCACTTCGTCTAAAATCTCCTTGGACTCGAAAATTTTGGGGTGTAAGTACTTGGGGTCCAAATTTTTTTTTTTTTTTGTCTAATATGGATTGATACACAACCAAAAACAATAAAATCAATGTAAAAACTCATTTAACAAAATAGTTTTGTTGTAAGCCCACTTCGTCTAAAATCTCCTTGGACTCGAAAATTTTGGGGTGTAAGTACTTGGGGTCCAATTTTTTTTTTTTTTTTTTTTGTCTAATATGGATTGATACACAACCAAAAACAATAAAATCAATGTAAAAACTCATTTAACAAAATAGTTTTGTTGTAAGCCAACTTCGTCTAAAATCTCCTTGGACTCGAAAATTTTGGGGTGTAAGTACTTGGGGTCCAAATTTTTTTTTTTTTTTTTGTCTAATATGGATTGATACACAACCAAAAACAATAAAATCAATGTAAAAACTCATTTAACAAAATAGTTTTGTTGTAAGCCCACTTCGTCTAAAATCTCCTTGGACTCGAAAATTTTGGGGTGTAAGTACTTGGGGTCCAAATTTTTTTTTTTTTGTCTAATATGGATTGATACACAACCAAAAACAATAAAATCAATGTAAAAACTCATTTAACAAAATAGTTTTGTTGTAAGCCCACTTCGTCTAAAATCTCCTTGGACTCGAAAATTTTGGGGTGTAAGTACTTGGGGTCCAATTTTTTTTTTTTTTTTTTTGTCTAATATGGATTGATACACAACCAAAAACAATAAAATCAATGTAAAAACTCATTTAACAAAATAGTTTTGTTGTAAGCCAACTTCGTCTAAAATCTCCTTGGACTCGAAAATTTTGGGGTGTAAGTACTTGGGGTCCAATTTTTTTTTTTTTTTTTTGTCTAATATGGATTGATACACAACCAAAAACAATAAAATCAATGTAAAAACTCATTTAACAAAATAGTTTTGTTGTAAGCCCACTTCGTCTAAAATCTCCTTGGACTCGAAAATTTTGGGTGTAAGTACTTGGGGTCCAAATTTTTTTTTTTTTTTTGTCTAATATGGATTGATACACAACCAAAAACAATAAAATCAATGTAAAAACTCATTTAACAAAATAGTTTTGTTGTAAGCCCACTTCGTCTAAAATCTCCTTGGACTCGAAAATTTTGGGGTGTAAGTACTTGGGGTCCAATTTTTTTTTTTTTTTTTTGTCTAATATGGATTGATACACAACCAAAAACAATAAAATCAATGTAAAAACTCATTTAACAAAATAGTTTTGTTGTAAGCCAACTTCGTCTAAAATCTCCTTGGACTCGAAAATTTTGGGGTGTAAGTACTTGGGGGTCCAAATTTTTTTTTTTTTTTTTTGTCTAATATGGATTGATACACAACCAAAAACAATAAAATCAATGTAAAAACTCATTTAACAAAATAGTTTTGTTGTAAGCCCACTTCGTCTAAAATCTCCTTGGACTCGAAAATTTTGAGGTGTAAGTACTTGGGGTCCAATTTTTTTTTTTTTTTTTTGTCTAATATGGATTGATATACAACCAAAAACAATAAAATCAATGTAAAAACTCATTTAACAAAATAGTTTTGTTGTAAGCCCACTTCGTCTAAAATCTCCTTGGACTCGAAAATTTTGGGGTGTAAGTACTTGGGGTCCAATTTTTTTTTTTTTTTTGTCTAATATGGATTGATACACAACCAAAAACAATAAAATCAATGTAAAAACTCATTTAACAAAATAGTTTTGTTGTAAGCCAACTTCGTCTAAAATCTCCTTGGACTCGAAAATTTTGGGGTGTAAGTACTTGGGGTCCAAATTTTTTTTTTTTTTTGTCTAATATGGATTGATACACAACCAAAAAACAATAAAATCAATGTAAAAACTCATTTAACAAAATAGTTTTGTTGTAAGCCCACTTCGTCTAAAATCTCCTTGGACTCGAAAATTTTGGGGTGTAAGTACTTGGGGTCCAAATTTTTTTTTTTTTTTTTTGTCTAATATGGATTGATACACAACCAAAAACAATAAAATCAATGTAAAAACTCATTTAACAAAATAGTTTTGTTGAAAGCCCACTTCGTCTAAAATCTCCTTGGACTCGAAAATTTTGGGGTGTAAGTACTTGGGGTCCAAATTTTTTTTTTTTTTTTGTCTAATATGGATTGATACACAACCAAAAACAATAAAATCAATGTAAAAACTCATTTAACAAAATAGTTTTGTTGTAAGCCCACTTCGTCTAAAATCTCCTTGGACTCGAAAATTTTGGGGTGTAAGTACTTGGGGTCCAAATTTTTTTTTTTTTTTGTCTAATATGGATTGATACACAACCAAAAACAATAAAATCAATGTCAAAACTCATTTAACAAAATAGTTTTGTTGTAAGCCCACTTCGTCTAAAATCTCCTTGGAGTCGAAAATTTTGGGGTGTAGGTACTTGGGGTCCAATTTTTTTTTTTTGTCTAATATGGATTGATACACAACCAAAAACAATAAAATCAATGTAAAAACTCATTTAACAAAATAGTTTTGTTGTAAGCCCACTTCGTCTAAAATCTCCTTGGACTCGAAAATTTTGGGGTGTAAGTACTTGGGGTCCAATTTTTTTTTTTTTTTTTTTGTCTAATATGGATTGATACACAACCAAAAACAATAAAATCAATGTAAAAACTCATTTAACAAAATAGTTTTGTTGTAAGCCCATTTCGTCTAAAATCTCCTTGGACTCGAAAATTTTGGAGTGTAAGTACTTCGGGTCCAATTTTTTTTTTTGTCTAATATGGATTGATACACAACCAAAAACAATAAAATCAATGTAAAAACTCATTTAACAAAATAGTTTTGTTGTAAGCCCATTTCGTCTAAAATCTCCTTGGACTCGAAAATTTTGGGGTGTAAGTACTTCGGGTCCAATTTTTTTTTTTTGTCTAATATGGATTTATACACAACCAAAAACAATAAAATCAATGTAAAAACTCATTTAACAAAATAGTTTTGTTGTAAGCCCACTTCGTCTAAAATCTCCTTGGACTCGAAAATTTTGGGGTGTAAGTACTTGGGGTCCAATTTTTTTTTTTGTCTAATATGGATTGATACACAACCAAAAACAATAAAATCAATGTAAAAACTCATTTAACAAAATAGTTTTGTTGTAAGCCCACTTCGTCTAAAATCTCCTTGGACTCGAAAATTTTGGGGTGTAAGTACTTGGGGTCCAATTTTTTTTTTTTTTTTTTGTCTAATATGGATTGATACACAACCAAAAACAATAAAATCAATGTAAAAACTCATTTAACAAAATAGTTTTGTTGTAAGCCCACTTCGTCTAAAATCTCCTTGGACTCGAAAATTTTGGGGTGTAAGTACTTGGGGTCCAATTTTTTTTTTTTTTTTTTTTGTCTAATATGGATTGATACACAACCAAAAACAATAAAATCAATGTAAAAACTCATTTAACAAAATAGTTTTGTTGTAAGCCCACTTCGTCTAAAATCTCCTTGGACTCGAAAATTTTGGGGTGTAAGTACTTGGGGTCCAATTTTTTTTTTTTTTTTTTTGTCTAATATGGATTGATACACAACCAAAAACAATAAAATCAATGTAAAAACTCATTTAACAAAATAGTTTTGTTGTAAGCCAACTTCGTCTAAAATCTCCTTGGACTCGAAAATTTTGGGGTGTAAGTACTTGGGGTCCAATTTTTTTTTTTTTTTTTGTCTAATATGGATTGATACACAACCAAAAACAATAAAATCAATGTAAAAACTCATTTAACAAAATAGTTTTGTTGTAAGCCCACTTCGTCTAAAATCTCCTTGGACTCGAAAATTTTGGGGTGTAAGTACTTGGGGTCCAAATTTTTTTTTTTTGTCTAATATGGATTGATACACAACCAAAAACAATAAAATCAATGTAAAAACTCATTTAACAAAATAGTTTTGTTGTAAGCCCACTTCGTCTAAAATCTCCTTGGACTCGAAAATTTTGGGGTGTAAGTACTTGGGGTCCAATTTTTTTTTTTTTTTTTTTGTCTAATATGGATTGATACACAACCAAAAACAATAAAATCAATGTAAAAACTCATTTAACAAAATAGTTTTGTTGTAAGCCAACTTCGTCTAAAATCTCCTTGGACTCGAAAATTTTGGGGTGTAAGTACTTGGGGTCCAAATTTTTTTTATTTTTTTTTTTTGTCTAATATGGATTGATACACAACCAAAAACAATAAAATCAATGTAAAAACTCATTTAACAAAATAGTTTTGTTGTAAGCCCACTTCGTCTAAAATCTCCTTGGACTCGAAAATTTTGGGGTGTAAGTACTTGGGGTCCAAATTTTTTTTTTTTTTTTTGTCTAATATGGATTGATACACAACCAAAAACAATAAAATCAATGTAAAAACTCATTTAACAAAATAGTTTTGTTGTAAGCCCACTTCGTCTAAAATCTCCTTGGACTCGAAAATTTTGGGGTGTAAGTACTTGGGGTCCAAATTTTTTTTTTGTCTAATATGGATTTATACACAACCAAAAACAATAAAATCAATGTAAAAACTCATTTAACAAAATAGTTTTGTTGTAAGCCCACTTCGTCTAAAATCTCCTTGGACTCGAAAATTTTGGGGTGTAAGTACTTGGGGTCCAAATTTTTTTTTTTTTGTCTAATATGGATTGATACACAACCAAAAACAATAAAATCAATGTAAAAACTCATTTAACAAAATAGTTTTGTTGTAAGCCCACTTCGTCTAAAATCTCCTTGGACTCGAAAATTTTGGGGTGTAAGTACTTGGGGTCCAATTTTTTTTTTTTTTTTTTGTCTAATATGGATTGATACACAACCAAAAACAATAAAATCAATGTAAAAACTCATTTAACAAAATAGTTTTGTTGTAAGCCCACTTCGTCTAAAATCTCCTTGGACTCGAAAATTTTGGGGTGTAAGTACTTGGGGTCCAATTTTTTTTTTTTTTTTTTGTCTAATATGGATTGATACACAACCAAAAACAATAAAATCAATGTAAAAACTCATTTAACAAAATAGTTTTGTTGTAAGCCAACTTCGTCTAAAATCTCCTTGGACTCGAAAATTTTGGGGTGTAAGTACTTGGGGTCCAAATTTTTTTTTTTTTTTTTTTGTCTAATATGGATTGATACACAACCAAAAACAATAAAATCAATGTAAAAACTCATTTAACAAAATAGTTTTGTTGTAAGCCCACTTCGTCTAAAATCTCCTTGGACTCGAAAATTTTGGGGTGTAAGTACTTGGGGTCCAATTTTTTTTTTTTTTTTTGTCTAATATGGATTGATACACAACCAAAAACAATAAAATCAATGTAAAAACTCATTTAACAAAATGGTTTTGTTGTAAGCCAACTTCGTCTAAAATCTCCTTGGACTCGAAAATTTTGGGGTGTAAGTACTTGGGGTCCAAATTTTTTTTTTTTGTCTAATATGGATTGATACACAACCAAAAACAATAAAATCAATGTAAAAACTCATTTAACAAAATAGTTTTGTTGTAAGCCCACTTCGTCTAAAATCTCCTTGGACTCGAAAATTTTGGGGTGTAAGTACTTGGGGTCCAATTTTTTTTTTGTCTAATATGGATTGATACACAACCAAAAACAATAAAATCAATGTAAAAACTCATTTAACAAAATAGTTTTGTTGTAAGCCCACTTCGTCTAAAATCTCCTTGGACTCGAAAATTTTGGGGTGTAAGTACTTGGGGTCCAATTTTTTTTTTTTTTTTTTTTTGTCTAATATGGATTGATACACAACCAAAAACAATAAAATCAATGTAAAAACTCATTTAACAAAATAGTTTTGTTGTAAGCCCACTTCGTCTAAAATCTCCTTGAACTCGAAAATTTTGGGGTGTAAGTACTTGAGGTCCAAATTTTTTTTTTTTTTGTCTAATATGGATTGATTCACAACCAAAAACAATAAAATCAATGTAAAAACTCATTTAACAAAATAGTTTTGTTGTAAGCCAACTTCGTCTAAAATCTCCTTGGACTCGAAAATTTTGGGGTGTAAGTACTTGGGGTCCAAATTTTTTTTTTTTTTTTGTCTAATATGGATTGATACACAACCAAAAACAATAAAATCAATGTAAAAACTCATTTAACAAAATAGTTTTGTTGTAAGCCCACTTCGTCTAAAATCTCCTTGGACTCGAAAATTTTGGGGTGTAAGTACTTGGGGTCCAAATTTTTTTTTTTTTTTTGTCTAATATGGATTGATACACAACCAAAAACAATAAAATCAATGTAAAAACTCATTTAACAAAATAGTTTTGTTGTAAGCCCACTTCGTCTAAAATCTCCTTGGACTCGAAAATTTTGGGGTGTAAGTACTTGGGGTCCAATTTTTTTTTTTTTTTTTGTCTAATATGGATTGATACACAACCAAAAACAATAAAATCAATGTAAAAACTCATTTAACAAAATAGTTTTGTTGTAAGCCAACTTCGTCTAAAATCTCCTTGGACTCGAAAATTTTGGGGTGTAAGTACTTGGGGTCCAAATTTTTTTTTTTTTTTTTTTGTCTAATATGGATTGATACACAACCAAAAACAATAAAATCAATGTAAAAACTCATTTAACAAAATAGTTTTGTTGTAAGCCCACTTCGTCTAAAATCTCCTTGGACTCGAAAATTTTGAGGTGTAAGTACTTGGGGTCCAATTTTTTTTTTTTTTTTTTGTCTAATATGGATTGATATACAACCAAAAACAATAAAATCAATGTAAAAACTCATTTAACAAAATAGTTTTGTTGTAAGCCCACTTCGTCTAAAATCTCCTTGGACTCGAAAATTTTGGGGTGTAAGTACTTGGGGTCCAATTTTTTTTTTTTTTTTTGTCTAATATGGATTGATACACAACCAAAAACAATAAAATCAATGTAAAAACTCATTTAACAAAATAGTTTTGTTGTAAGCCAACTTCGTCTAAAATCTCCTTGGACTCGAAAATTTTGGGGTGTAAGTACTTGGGGTCCAAATTTTTTTTTTTTTTTGTCTAATATGGATTGATACACAACCAAAAACAATAAAATCAATGTAAAAACTCATTTAACAAAATAGTTTTGTTGTAAGCCCACTTCGTCTAAAATCTCCTTGGACTCGAAAATTTTGGGGTGTAAGTACTTGGGGTCCAAATTTTTTTTTTTTTTTTTTGTCTAATATGGATTGATACACAACCAAAAACAATAAAATCAATGTAAAAACTCATTTAACAAAATAGTTTTGTTGAAAGCCCACTTCGTCTAAAATCTCCTTGGACTCGAAAATTTTGGGGTGTAAGTACTTGGGGTCCAAATTTTTTTTTTTTTTTTTGTCTAATATGGATTGATACACAACCAAAAACAATAAAATCAATGTAAAAACTCATTTAACAAAATAGTTTTGTTGTAAGCCCACTTCGTCTAAAATCTCCTTGGACTCGAAAATTTTGGGGTGTAAGTACTTGGGGTCCAAATTTTTTTTTTTTTTGTCTAATATGGATTGATACACAACCAAAAACAATAAAATCAATGTCAAAACTCATTTAACAAAATAGTTTTGTTGTAAGCCCACTTCGTCTAAAATCTCCTTGGAGTCGAAAATTTTGGGGTGTAGGTACTTGGGGTCCAATTTTTTTTTTTGTCTAATATGGATTGATACACAACCAAAAACAATAAAATCAATGTAAAAACTCATTTAACAAAATAGTTTTGTTGTAAGCCCACTTCGTCTAAAATCTCCTTGGACTCGAAAATTTTGGGGTGTAAGTACTTGGGGTCCAATTTTTTTTTTTTTTTTTTGTCTAATATGGATTGATACACAACCAAAAACAATAAAATCAATGTAAAAACTCATTTAACAAAATAGTTTTGTTGTAAGCCCATTTCGTCTAAAATCTCCTTGGACTCGAAAATTTTGGAGTGTAAGTACTTCGGGTCCAATTTTTTTTTTGTCTAATATGGATTGATACACAACCAAAAACAATAAAATCAATGTAAAAACTCATTTAACAAAATAGTTTTGTTGTAAGCCCATTTCGTCTAAAATCTCCTTGGACTCGAAAATTTTGGGGTGTAAGTACTTCGGGTCCAATTTTTTTTTTTTGTCTAATATGGATTTATACACAACCAAAAACAATAAAATCAATGTAAAAACTCATTTAACAAAATAGTTTTGTTGTAAGCCCACTTCGTCTAAAATCTCCTTGGACTCGAAAATTTTGGGGTGTAAGTACTTGGGGTCCAATTTTTTTTTTGTCTAATATGGATTGATACACAACCAAAAACAATAAAATCAATGTAAAAACTCATTTAACAAAATAGTTTTGTTGTAAGCCCACTTCGTCTAAAATCTCCTTGGACTCGAAAATTTTGGGGTGTAAGTACTTGGGGTCCAATTTTTTTTTTTTTTTTTGTCTAATATGGATTGATACACAACCAAAAACAATAAAATCAATGTAAAAACTCATTTAACAAAATAGTTTTGTTGTAAGCCCACTTCGTCTAAAATCTCCTTGGACTCGAAAATTTTGGGGTGTAAGTACTTGGGGTCCAATTTTTTTTTTTTTTTTTTTGTCTAATATGGATTGATACACAACCAAAAACAATAAAATCAATGTAAAAACTCATTTAACAAAATAGTTTTGTTGTAAGCCCACTTCGTCTAAAATCTCCTTGGACTCGAAAATTTTGGGGTGTAAGTACTTGGGGTCCAATTTTTTTTTTTTTTTTTTTGTCTAATATGGATTGATACACAACCAAAAACAATAAAATCAATGTAAAAACTCATTTAACAAAATAGTTTTGTTGTAAGCCAACTTCGTCTAAAATCTCCTTGGACTCGAAAATTTTGGGGTGTAAGTACTTGGGGTCCAATTTTTTTTTTTTTTTTGTCTAATATGGATTGATACACAACCAAAAACAATAAAATCAATGTAAAAACTCATTTAACAAAATAGTTTTGTTGTAAGCCCACTTCGTCTAAAATCTCCTTGGACTCGAAAATTTTGGGGTGTAAGTACTTGGGGTCCAAATTTTTTTTTTTTGTCTAATATGGATTGATACACAACCAAAAACAATAAAATCAATGTAAAAACTCATTTAACAAAATAGTTTTGTTGTAAGCCCACTTCGTCTAAAATCTCCTTGGACTCGAAAATTTTGGGGTGTAAGTACTTGGGGTCCAATTTTTTTTTTTTTTTTTTTGTCTAATATGGATTGATACACAACCAAAAACAATAAAATCAATGTAAAAACTCATTTAACAAAATAGTTTTGTTGTAAGCCAACTTCGTCTAAAATCTCCTTGGACTCGAAAATTTTGGGGTGTAAGTACTTGGGGTCCAAATTTTTTTATTTTTTTTTTTGTCTAATATGGATTGATACACAACCAAAAACAATAAAATCAATGTAAAAACTCATTTAACAAAATAGTTTTGTTGTAAGCCCACTTCGTCTAAAATCTCCTTGGACTCGAAAATTTTGGGGTGTAAGTACTTGGGGTCCAAATTTTTTTTTTTTTTTTTTGTCTAATATGGATTGATACACAACCAAAAACAATAAAATCAATGTAAAAACTCATTTAACAAAATAGTTTTGTTGTAAGCCCACTTCGTCTAAAATCTCCTTGGACTCGAAAATTTTGGGGTGTAAGTACTTGGGGTCCAAATTTTTTTTTTTGTCTAATATGGATTTATACACAACCAAAAACAATAAAATCAATGTAAAAACTCATTTAACAAAATAGTTTTGTTGTAAGCCCACTTCGTCTAAAATCTCCTTGGACTCGAAAATTTTGGGGTGTAAGTACTTGGGGTCCAAATTTTTTTTTTTTTGTCTAATATGGATTGATACACAACCAAAAACAATAAAATCAATGTAAAAACTCATTTAACAAAATAGTTTTGTTGTAAGCCCACTTCGTCTAAAATCTCCTTGGACTCGAAAATTTTGGGGTGTAAGTACTTGGGGTCCAATTTTTTTTTTTTTTTTTGTCTAATATGGATTGATACACAACCAAAAACAATAAAATCAATGTAAAAACTCATTTAACAAAATAGTTTTGTTGTAAGCCCACTTCGTCTAAAATCTCCTTGGACTCGAAAATTTTGGGGTGTAAGTACTTGGGGTCCAATTTTTTTTTTTTTTTTTGTCTAATATGGATTGATACACAACCAAAAACAATAAAATCAATGTAAAAACTCATTTAACAAAATAGTTTTGTTGTAAGCCAACTTCGTCTAAAATCTCCTTGGACTCGAAAATTTTGGGGTGTAAGTACTTGGGGTCCAAATTTTTTTTTTTTTTTTTTTGTCTAATATGGATTGATACACAACCAAAAACAATAAAATCAATGTAAAAACTCATTTAACAAAATAGTTTTGTTGTAAGCCCACTTCGTCTAAAATCTCCTTGGACTCGAAAATTTTGGGGTGTAAGTACTTGGGGTCCAATTTTTTTTTTTTTTTTGTCTAATATGGATTGATACACAACCAAAAACAATAAAATCAATGTAAAAACTCATTTAACAAAATGGTTTTGTTGTAAGCCAACTTCGTCTAAAATCTCCTTGGACTCGAAAATTTTGGGGTGTAAGTACTTGGGGTCCAAATTTTTTTTTTTTGTCTAATATGGATTGATACACAACCAAAAACAATAAAATCAATGTAAAAACTCATTTAACAAAATAGTTTTGTTGTAAGCCCACTTCGTCTAAAATCTCCTTGGACTCGAAAATTTTGGGGTGTAAGTACTTGGGGTCCAATTTTTTTTTGTCTAATATGGATTGATACACAACCAAAAACAATAAAATCAATGTAAAAACTCATTTAACAAAATAGTTTTGTTGTAAGCCCACTTCGTCTAAAATCTCCTTGGACTCGAAAATTTTGGGGTGTAAGTACTTGGGGTCCAATTTTTTTTTTTTTTTTTTTTTTGTCTAATATGGATTGATACACAACCAAAAACAATAAAATCAATGTAAAAACTCATTTAACAAAATAGTTTTGTTGTAAGCCCACTTCGTCTAAAATCTCCTTGAACTCGAAAATTTTGGGGTGTAAGTACTTGAGGTCCAAATTTTTTTTTTTTTGTCTAATATGGATTGATTCACAACCAAAAACAATAAAATCAATGTAAAAACTCATTTAACAAAATAGTTTTGTTGTAAGCCCACTTCGTCTAAAATCTCCTTGGACTCGAAAATTTTGGGGTGTAAGTACTTGGGGTCCAATTTTTTTTTTTTTTTTTTTGTCTAATATGGATTGATACACAACCAAAAACAATAAAATCAATGTAAAAACTCATTTAACAAAATAGTTTTGTTGTAAGCCAACTTCGTCTAAAATCTCCTTGGACTCGAAAATTTTGGGGTGTAAGTACTTGGGGTCCAAATTTTTTTTTTTTTTTTGTCTAATATGGATTGATACACAACCAAAAACAATAAAATCAATGTAAAAACTCATTTAACAAAATAGTTTTGTTGTAAGCCCACTTCGTCTAAAATCTCCTTGGACTCGAAAATTTTGGGGTGTAAGTACTTGGGGTCCAAATTTTTTTTTTTTTTTTTGTCTAATATGGATTGATACACAACCAAAAACAATAAAATCAATGTAAAAACTCATTTAACAAAATAGTTTTGTTGTAAGCCCACTTCGTCTAAAATCTGCTTGGACTCGAAAATTTTGGGGTGTAAGTACTTGGGGTCCAATTTTTTTTTTTTTTTTTTGTCTAATATGGATTGATACACAACCAAAAACAATAAAATCAATGTAAAAACTCATTTAACAAAATAGTTTTGTTGTAAGCCCACTTCGTCTAAAATCTCCTTGGACTCGAAAATTTTGGGGTGTAAGTACTTGGGGTCCAATTTTTTTTTTTTTTTTTGTCTAATATGGATTGATACACAACCAAAAACAATAAAATCAATGTAAAAACTCATTTAACAAAATGGTTTTGTTGTAAGCCAACTTCGTCTAAAATCTCCTTGGACTCGAAAATTTTGGGGTGTAAGTACTTGGGGTCCAAATTTTTTTTTTTTTTTTGTCTAATATGGATTGATACACAACCAAAAACAATAAAATCAACGTAAAAACTCATTTAACAAAATAGTTTTGTTGTAAGCCCACTTCGTCTAAAATCTCCTTGGACTCGAAAATTTTGGGGTGTAAGTACTTGGGGTCCAATTTTTTTTTTTTTTTTTGTCTAATATGGATTGATACACAACCAAAAACAATAAAATCAATGTAAAAACTCATTTAACAAAATAGTTTTGTTGTAAGCCCACTTCGTCTAAAATCTCCTTGGAGTCGAAAATTTTGGGGTGTAGGTACTTGGGGTCCAATTTTGTTTTTGTCTAATATGGATTGATACACAACCAAAAACAATAAAATCAATGTAAAAACTCATTTAACAAAATAGTTTTGTTGTAAGCCCACTTCGTCTAAAATCTCCTTGGACTCGAAAATTTTGGAGTGTAAGTACTTCGGGTCCAATTTTTTTTTGTCTAATATGGATTGATACACAACCAAAAATAATAAAATCAATGTAAAAACTCATTTAACAAAATAGTTTTGTTGTAAGCCCATTTCGTCTAAAATCTCCTTGGACTCGAAAATTTTGGGGTGTAAGTACTTCGGGTTCAATTTTTTTTTTGTCTAATATGGATTTATACACAACCAAAAACAATAAAATCAATGTAAAAACTCATTTAACAAAATAGTTTTGTTGTAAGCCCACTTCGTCTAAAATCTCCTTGGACTCGAAAATTTTGGAGTGTAAGTACTTCGGGTCCAATTTTTTTTTTTGTCTAATATGGATTGATACACAACCAAAAACAATAAAATCAATGTAAAAACTCATTTAACAAAATAGTTTTGTTGTAAGCCCATTTCGTCTAAAATCTCCTTGGACTCGAAAATTTTGGGGTGTAAGTACTTCGGGTCCAATTTTTATTTTTTGTCTAATATGGATTTATACACAACCAAAAACAATAAAATCAATGTAAAAACTCATTTAACAAAATAGTTTTGTTGTAAGCCCACTTCGTCTAAAATCTCCTTGGACTCGAAAATTTTGGGGTGTAAGTACTTGGGGTCCAATTTTTTTTTTTGTCTAATATGGATTGATACACAACCAAAAACAATAAAATCAATGTAAAAACTCATTTAACAAAATAGTTTTGTTGTAAGCCCACTTCGTCTAAACTCTCCTTGGACTCGAAAATTTTGGGGTGTAAGTACTTGGGGTCCAATTTTTTTTTTTTTTTTTTGTCTAATATGGATTGATACACAACCAAAAACAATAAAATCAATGTAAAAACTCATTTAACAAAATAGTTTTGTTGTAAGCCCACTTCGTCTAAAATCTCCTTGGACTCGAAAATTTTGGGGTGTAAGTACTTGGGGTCCAAATTTTTTTTTTTTTTGTCTAATATGGATTGATACACAACCAAAAACAATAAAATCAATGTAAAAACTCATTTAACAAAATAGTTTTGTTGTAAGCCCACTTCGTCTAAAATCTCCTTGGACTCGAAAATTTTGGGGTGTAAGTACTTGGGGTCCAAATTTTTTTTTTTTTTTTTTTGTCTAATATGGATTGATACACAACCAAAAACAATAAAATCAATGTAAAAACTCATTTAACAAAATAGTTTTGTTGTAAGCCAACTTCGTCTAAAATCTCCTTGGACTCGAAAATTTTGGGGTGTAAGTACTTGGGGTCCAAATTTTATTTTTTTGTCTAATATGGATTTATACACAACCAAAAACAATAAAATCAATGTAAACACTCATTTAACAAAATAGTTTTGTTGTAAGCCCACTTCGTCTAAAATCTCCTTGGACTCGAAAATTTTGGGGTGTAAGTACTTGGGGTCCAATTTTTTTTTTGTCTAATATGGATTGATACACAACCAAAAACAATAAAATCAATGTAAAAACTCATTTAACAAAATAGTTTTGTTGTAAGCCCACTTCGTCTAAAATCTCCTTGACTCGAAAATTTTGGGGTGTAAGTACTTGGGGTCCAATTTTTTTTTTTTTTTTGTCTAATATGGATTGATACACAACCAAAAACAATAAAATCAATGTAAAAACTCATTTAACAAAATAGTTTTGTTGTAAGCCAACTTCGTCTAAAATCTCCTTGGACTCGAAAATTTTGGGGTGTAAGTACTTGGGGTCCAATTTTTTTTTTTTTTTTTTTTTGTCTAATATGGATTGATACACAACCAAAAACAATAAAATCAATGTAAAAACTCATTTAACAAAATAGTTTTGTTGTAAGCCCACTTCGTCTAAAATCTCCTTGGACTCGAAAATTTTGGGGTGTAAGTACTTGGGGTCCAAATTTTTTTTTTTTGTCTAATATGGATTGATACACAACCAAAAACAATAAAATCAATGTAAAAACTCATTTAACAAAATAGTTTTGTTGTAAGCCCACTTCGTCTAAAATCTCCTTGGACTCGAAAATTTTGGGGTGTAAGTACTTGGGGTCCAATTTTTTTTTTTTTTTTTTGTCTAATATGGATTGATACACAACCAAAAACAATAAAATCAATGTAAAAACTCATTTAACAAAATAGTTTTGTTGTAAGCCAACTTCGTCTAAAATCTCCTTGGACTCGAAAATTTTGGGGTGTAAGTACTTGGGGTCCAAATTTGTTTTTTTTTTTTTGTCTAATATGGATTGATACACAACCAAAAACAATAAAATCAATGTAAAAACTCATTTAACAAAATAGTTTTGTTGTAAGCCCACTTCGTGTAAAATCTCCTTGGACTCGAAAATTTTGGGGTGTAAGTACTTGGGGTCCAAATTTTTATTTTTTTTTTTTTGTCTAATATGGATTGATACACAACCAAAAACAATAAAATCAATGTAAAAACTCATTTAACAAAATAGTTTTGTTGTAAGCCCACTTCGTCTAAAATCTCCTTGGACTCGAAAATTTTGGGGTGTAAGTAATTGGGGTCCAATTTTTTTTTTTTTTTTTTTGTCTAATATGGATTGATACACAACCAAAAACAATAAAATCAATGTAAAAACTCATTTAACAAAATAGTTTTGTTGTAAGCCCACTTCGTCTAAAATCTCCTTGGACTCGAAAATTTTGGGGTGTAAGTACTTGGGGTCCAAATTTTTTTTTTGTCTAATATGGATTGATACACAACCAAAAACAATAAAATCAATGTCAAAACTCATTTAACAAAATAGTTTTGTTGTAAGCCCACTTCGTCTAAAATCTCCTTGGACTCGAAAATTTTGGGGTGTAGGTACTTGGGGTCCAAATTTTTTTTTTTGTCTAATATGGATTGATACACAACCAAAAACAATAAAATCAATGTAAAAACTCATTTAACAAAATAGTTTTGTTGTAAGCCCACTTCGTCTAAAATCTCCTTGGACTCGAAAATTTTGGGGTGTAAGTACTTGGGGTCCAATTTTTTTTTTTTTTTTTTTGTTTAATATGGATTGATACACAACCAAAAACAATAAAATCAATGTAAAAACTCATTTAACAAAATAGCTTTGTTGTAAGCTCACTTCGTCTAAAATCTCCTTGGACTCGAAAATTTTGGGGTGTAAGTACTTGGGGTCCAATTTTTTTTTTTTTTTTTTGTCTAATATGGATTGATACAAAACCAAAAACAATAAAATCAATGTAAAAACTCATTTAACAAAATAGTTTTGTTGTAAGCCCACTTCGTCTAAAATCTCCTTGGACTCGAAAATTTTGGGGTGTAAGTACTTGGGGTCCAAATTTTTTTTTTTTTTTTGTCTAATATGGATTATACACAACCAAAAACAATAAAATCAATGTAAAAACTCATTTAACAAAATAGTTTTGTTGTAAGCCAACTTCGTCTAAAATCTCCTTGGACTCGAAAATTTTAGGGTGTAAGTACTTCGGGTCCAATTTTTTTTTGTCTAATATGGATTTATACACAACCAAAAACAATAAAATCAATGTAAAAACTCTTTTAACAAAATAGTTTTGTTGTAAGCCCACTTCGTCTAAAATCTCCTTGGACTCGAAAATTTTGGGGTGTAAGTACTTCGGGTCCAATTTTTTTTTTTGTCTAATATGGATTTATACACAACCAAAAACAATAAAATCAATGTCAAAACTCATTTAACAAAATAGTTTTGTTGTAAGCCCACTTCGTCTAAAATCTCCTTGGAGTCGAAAATTTTGGGGTGTAGGTACTTGGGGTCCAAATTTTTTTTTTTTGTCTAATATGGATTGATACACAACCAAAAACAATAAAATCAATGTAAAAACTCATTTAACAAAATAGTTTTGTTGTAAGCCCACTTCGTCTAAAATCTCCTTGGACTCGAAAATTTTGGGGTGTAAGTACTTGGGGTCCAATTTTTTTTTTTTTTTTTTTGTCTAATATGGATTGATACACAACCAAAAACAATAAAATCAATGTAAAAACTCATTTAACAAAATAGTTTTGTTGTAAGCCCACTTCGTCTAAAATCTGCTTGGACTCGAAAATTTTGGGGTGTAAGTACTTGGGGTCCAAATTTTTTTTTTTGTCTAATATGGATTGATACACAACCAAAAACAATAAAATCATTGTAAAAACTCATTTAACAAAATAGTTTTGTTGTAAGCCCACTTCGTCTAAAATCTCCTTGGACTCGAAAATTTTGGGGTGTAAGTACTTGGGGTCCAATTTTTTTTTTTTTTTTTTTTTGTCTAATATGGATTGATACACAACCAAAAACAATAAAATCAATGTAAAAACTCATTTAACAAAATAGTTTTGTTGTAAGCCCACTTCGTCTAAAATCTCCTTGGACTCGAAAATTTTGGAGTGTAAGTACTTCGGGTCCAATTTTTTTTTTGTCTAATATGGATTGATACACAACCAAAAACAATAAAATCAATGTAAAAACTCATTTAACAAAATAGTTTTGTTGTAAGCCAACTTCGTCTAAAATCTCCTTGGACTCGAAAATTTTGGGGTGTAAGTACTTGGGGTCCAAATTTTTTTTTTTGTCTAATATGGATTGATACACAACCAAAAACAATAAAATCAATGTAAAAACTCATTTAACAAAATAGTTTTGTTGTAAGCCCACTTCGTCTAAAATCTCCTTGGACACGAAAATTTTGGGGTGTAAGTACTTGGGGTCCAATTTTTTTTTTTTATTTGTCTAATATGGATTGATACACAACCAAAAACAATAAAATCAATGTAAAAACTCATTTAACAAAATAGTTTTGTTGTAAGCCCACTTCGTCTAAAATCTCCTTGGACTCGAAAATTTTGGGGTGTAAGTACTTGGGGTCCAAATTTTTTTTTTTTTTTTTTGTCTAATATGGATTGATACACAACCAAAAACAATAAAATCAATGTAAAAACTCATTTAACAAAATAGTTTTGTTGTAAGCCCACTTCGTCTAAAATCTCCTTGGACTCGAAAATTTTGGGGTGTAAGTACTTGGGGTCCAAATTTTTTTTTTTTTTTCGTCTAATATGGATTGATACACAACCAAAAACAATAAAATCAATGTAAAAACTCATTTAACAAAATAGTTTTGTTGTAAGCCCACTTCGTCTAAAATCTCCTTGGACTCGAAAATTTTGGGGTGTAAGTACTTGGGGTCCAATTTTTTTTTTTTTTTTTGTCTAATATGGATTGATACACAACCAAAAACAATAAAATCAATGTAAAAACTCATTTAACAAAATAGTTTTGTTGTAAGCCCACTTCGTCTAAAATCTCCTTGGACTCGAAAATTTTGGGGTGTAAGTACTTGGGGTCCAATTTTTTTTTTTTTTTTTTTTTTGTCTAATATGGATTGATACACAACCAAAAACAATAAAATCAATGTAAAAACTCATTTAACAAAATAGTTTTGTTGTAAGCCCACTTCGTCTAAAATCTCCTTGGACTCGAAAATTTTGGGGTGTAAGTACTTGGTGTCCAAATTTTTTTTTTTTTTTGTCTAATATGGATTGATACACAACCAAAAACAATAAAATCAATGTAAAAACTCATTTAACAAAATAGTTTTGTTGTAAGCCCCCTTCGTCTTAAATCTCCTTGGACTCGAAAATTTTGGGGTGTAAGTACTTGGGGTCCAAATTTTTTTTTTTTTTTTTTTTTGTCTAATATGGATTGATACACAACCAAAAACAATAAAATCAATGTAAAAACTCATTTAACAAAATAGTGTTGTTGTAAGCCCACTTCGTCTAAAATCTCCTTGGACTCGAAAATTTTGGGGTGTAAGTACTTGGGGTCCAATTTTTTTTTTTTTTTTTTGTCTAATATGGATTGATACACAACCAAAAACAATAAAATCAATGTAAAAACTCATTTAACAAAATAGTTTTGTTGTAAGCCCACTTCGTCTAAAATCTCCTTGGACTCGAACATTTTGGGGTGTAAGTACTTGGGGTCCAAATTTTTTTTTTTTGTCTAATATGGATTGATACACAACCAAAAACAATAAAATCAATGTAAAAACTCATTTAACAAAATAGTTTTGTTGTAAGCCCACTTCGTCTAAAATCTCCTTGGACTCGAAAATTTTGGGGTGTAAGTACTTGGGGTCCAAATTTTTTTTTTTTTTTTGTCTAATATGGATTGATACACAACCAAAAATAATAAAATCAATGTAAAAACTCATTTAACAAAATAGTTTTGTTGTAAGCCCACTTCGTCTAAAATCTCCTTGGACTCGAAAATTTTGGGGTGTAAGTACTTGGGGTCCAAATTTTTTTTTTTTTTTTGTCTAATATGGATTGATACACAACCAAAAACAATAAAATCAATGTAAAAACTCATTTAACAAAACAGTTTTGTTGTAAGCCCACTTCGTCTAAAATCTCCTTGGACTCGAAAATTTTGGGGTGTAAGTACTTGGGGTCCAATTTTTTTTTTTTTTGTCTAATATGGATTGATACACAACCAAAAACAATAAAATCAATGTAAAAACTCATTTAACAAAATAGTTTTGTTGTAAGCCCACTTCGTCTAAAATCTCCTTGGAGTCGAAAATTTTGGGGTGTAGGTACTTGGGGTCCAAATTTTTTTTTTTTGTCTAATATGGATTGATACATAACCAAAAACAATAAAATCAATGTAAAAACTCATTTAACAAAATAGTTTTGTTGTAAGCCCACTTCGTCTAAAATCTCATTGGACTAGAAAATTTTGGGGTGTAAGTACTTGGGGTCCAAATTTTTTTTTTTTTTTTTTTTGTCTAATATGGATTGATACACAACCAAAAACAATAAAATCAATGTAAAAACTCATTTAACAAAATGGTTTTGTTGTAAGCCCACTTCGTCTAAAATCTCCTTGGACTCGAAAATTTTGGGGTGTAAGTATGTACTTGGGGTCCAAATTTTTTTTTGTCTAATATGGATTGATACACAACCAAAAACAATAAAATCAATGTAAAAACTCATTTAACAAAATAGTTTTGTTGTAAGCCAACTTCGTCTAAAATCTCCTTGGAGTCGAAAATTTTGGGGTGTAAGTACTTGGGGTCCAAATTTTTTTTTTTTTTTTTTGTCTAATATGGATTGATACACAACCAAAAACAATAAAATCAATGTAAAAACTCATTTAACAAAATAGTTTTGTTGTAAGCCCACTTCGTCTAAAATCTCCTTGGACTCGAAAATTTTGGGGTGTAAGTATGTACTTGGGGTCCAAATTTTTTTTTTTTTTTTTTTGTCTAATATGGATTGATACACAACCAAAAACAATAAAATCAATGTAAAAACTCATTTAACAAAATATTGTTGTTGTAAGCCCACTTCGTCTAAAATCTCCTTGGACTCGAAAATTTTGGGGTGTAAGTACTTGGGGTCCAAATTTTTTTTTTTTTGTCTAATATGGATTGATACACAACCAAAAACAATAAAATCAATGTAAAAACTCATTTAACAAAATAGTTTTGTTGTAAGCCCACTTCGTCTAAAATCTCCTTGGACTCGAAAATTTTGGGGTGTAAGTACTTGGGGTCCAAATTTTTTTTTTTTTTTTGTCTAATATGGATTGATACACAACCAAAAACAATAAAATCAATGTAAAAACTCATTTAACAAAATAGTTTTGTTGTAAGCCCACTTCGTCTAAAATCTCCTTGGACTCGAAAATTTTGGGGTGTAAGTACTTGGTGTCCAAATTTTTTTTTTTTTTTTGTCTAATATGGATTGATACACAACCAAAAACAATAAAATCAATGTAAAAACTCATTTAACAAAATAGTTTTGTTGTAAGCCCCCTTCGTCTTAAATCTCCTTGGACTCGAAAATTTTGGGGTGTAAGTACTTGGGGTCCAATTTTTTTTTTTTTTTTTTTTGTCTAATATGGATTGATACACAACCAAAAACAATAAAATCAATGTAAAAACTCATTTAACAAAATAGTTTTGTTGTAAGCCCACTTCGTCTAAAATCTCTTTGGACTCGAAAATTTTGGGGTGTAAGTACTTGGGGTCCAATTTTTTTTTTTTTTTTTTTGTCTAATATGGATTGATACACAACCAAAAACAATAAAATCAATGTAAAAACTCATTTAACAAAATAGTTTTGTTGTAAGCCCACTTCGTCTAAAATCTCCTTGGACTCGAAAATTTTGGGGTGTAAGTACTTGGGGTCCAATTTTTTTTTTTTTTTTTTTTGTCTAATATGGATTGATACACAACCAAAAACAATAAAATCAATGTAAAAACTCATTTAACAAAATAGTGTTGTTGTAAGCCCACTTCGTCTAAAATCTCCTTGGACTCGAAAATTTTGGGGTGTAAGTACTTGGGGTCCAATTTTTTTTTTTTTTTTTTGTTTAATATGGATTGATACACAACCAAAACCAATAAAATCAATGTAAAAACTCATTTAACAAAATAGTTTTGTTGTAAGCCCACTTCGTCTAAAATCTCCTTGGACTAGAAAATTTTGGGGTGTAAGTACTTGGGGTCCAAATTTTTTTTTTTTTTTTTTTTGTCTAATATGGATTGATACACAACCAAAAACAATAAAATCAATGTAAAAACTCATTTAACAAAATAGTTTTGTTGTAAGCCCACTTCGTCTAAAATCTCCTTGGACTCGAAAATTTTGGGGTGTAAGTACTTGGGTTTTTTTTTTTTTTTTTTTTTTTTTTGTCTAATATGGATTGATACACAACCAAAAACAATAAAATCAATGTAAAAACTCATTTAACAAAATAGTGTTGTTGTAAGCCCACTTCGTCTAAAATCTCCTTGGACTCGAAAATTTTGGGGTGTAAGTACTTGGGGTCCAATTTTTTTTTTTTTTTTTTGTTTAATATGGATTGATACACAACCAAAAACAATAAAATCAATGTAAAAACTCATTTAACAAAATAGTTTTGTTGTAAGCCCACTTCGTCTAAAATCTCCTTGGACTAGAAAATTTTGGGGTGTAAGTACTTGGGGTCCAAATTTTTTTTTTTTTTTTTGTCTAATATGGATTGATACACAACCAAAAAAAATAAAATCTATGTAAAAACTCATTTGACAAAATAGTTTTGTTGTAAGCCCACTTCGTCTAAAATCTCCTTGGACTCGAAAATTTTGGGGTGTAAGTACTTGGGGTCCAAAATTTTTTTTTTTTTTTGTCTAATATGGATTGATACACAACCAAAAACAATAAAATCAATGTAAAAACTCATTTAACAAAATAGTTTTGTTGTAAGCCCACTTCGTCTAAAATCTCCTTGGAGTCGAAAATTTTGGGGTGTAAGTACTTGGGGTCCACATTTTTTTTTTTTTTGTCTAATATGGATTGATACACAACCAAAAACAATAAAATCAATGTAAAAACTCATTTAACAATATAGTTTTGTTGTAAGCCCACTTCGTCTAAAATCTCCTTGGAGTCGAAAATTTTGGGGTGTAAGTACTTGGGGTCCAATTTTTTTTTGTCTAATATGGATTGATACACAACCAAAAACAATAAAATCAATGTAAACACTCATTTAACAAAATAGTTTTGTTGTAAGCCCACTTCGCCTAAATCTCCTTGGACTCGAAAGTTTTGGGGTGTAAGTACTTGGGGTCCAATTTTTTTTTGTCTAATATGGATTGATACACAACCAAAAACAATAAAATCAATGTAAAAACTCATTTAACAAAATAGTTTTGTTGTAAGCCCACTTCGTCTAAAATCTCCTTGGACTCGAAAATTGTAGGGTTAAGTACTTGGGATACTGTTAAAGTTAGCCGATTCGCTTCAGCCGAAAAATGTCGATAATGCAGAATCGGCTGTAATAACTAAAATGCACCAGCCGAAAAATGTCGATAATACAGAATCGGCTGTAATAACTAAAATGCATCAACCGAAAAATGTCGATAATGCAGATACGGTTGTAATAACAAAAATATCAGTTCAGGTCGATAATGCAGAAGCAAAATCATTTTGTGTTATCCGCCAGTAAATGTCGGTAATGCAGAATGGTAATTTTGGTGTTAAACAGTAATTACTTTTTAAATCAAAAATGTTTATTTCGGTTCATTCTGTTATTAAGCCGAAAGTTTCCAGCCGAAACATGGTAATGCAGATAGTGTATTAGCCCATGACCATAGGTAGATTCTGAGTATATGGTTGGGATGGATCTAATGGGGTATTAGGGGTTAAATTTTGATTTTCATTTTTTCTCAACGATAAAATCGTTCGTCATTTGAGTTTTTGGCATATAGACACCAATCTCACTATGCCGATTCGATAGCCCATGACTATAGGTGGATTCTGAGTATATGGTTGGGGTGGGTCTTGAGGGGGTTATAGGGGTGAAATTTTGATTTTCCTCATTTTTCGTCGATATAATCGTTCGACATTCTAGATTTTGGCATATAGACACCAATCTCACTATGCCAATTCGATCGCCCATGACCATAGGTGGATTCTGAGTATATGGTTGTGGTGGGTCTGAGAGGGTTATAGGGGTGAAATTTTGTTTTCCTCTTTTTCTCAACGATAAAATCGTTCGTCATTTGAGATTTTGGCATATAGACACCAATCTCACTATGCCGATTCGATCGCCCATGACTATAGGTGCATTCTGGTTGGGGTGGGTTTGAGGGGGTTATAGGGGTGAAATTTTGATTTTCTCCTTTTCTCAACGATAAAATCGTTCGTCATTTGAGATTTTGGCATATAGACACCAATCTCACTATGCCGATTCGATCGCCCATGACTATAGGTGCATTCTGGTTGGGGTGGGTCTGAGGGGGTTATAGGGGTGAAATTTTGATTTTCCTCATTTTACTTCGATATAATCGTTCGACATTCGAGATTTTGGCATATAGACACCAATCTCACTATGCCGATTTGATCGCCCATGACCAAAGGTAGATTCTCTGTATATGGTTGGGGTGGGTTTGAGGGGGTTATATGGGTGAAATTTTGATTTTCTCCTTTACCCAACGATAAAATCATTCGTCATTCGAGATTTTGGCATATAGACACCAATCTCACTATGCCGATTCGATAGCCCATGACCATAGGTAGATTCTGAGTATATGGTTGGGGTGGGTCTGAGGTGGTTAAAGGGGTGAAATTTTGATTTTCCTCATTTTACGTCGATATAATCGTTCGACATTCGAGATTTTGGCATAGAGACACCAATCTCACTATGCCGATTCGATTGCCCATGACCATAGGTGGATTCTGAGTATATGGTTGGGGTGGGTCTGAAGGGGTTATATGGGTGAAATTTTGATTTTATCCTTTTCTCAACGATAAAATCGTTCGTCATTTGAGATTTTGGCATATAGACACCAATCTCACTATGCCGATTCGATTGCCCATGACCATAGGTGGATTCTGAGTATATGGTTGGGGTGGGTCTGAGGGGGTTATAGGGGTGAAATTTTGATTTTTCTCATTTTTCGTCGATATAATCGTTCGTCATTCGAGATTTTGGCATAAAGACACCTTGTTAAAGTTAGCCGAAAGATGCCAGCCGAAAGATAATGCAGATAGTGTCTTGAATATTTCAACAGAAAGTTAAACTCTATTTATACTCTCCCTCCTATCGATTTTTAAATTCCTATAAACTGAAATAATTTCCCCTTCACCCGAAGGATATAACCCGATCCTAAATTCATCCTAAATTCGAGTTTATGACTGATTTTTGCTGTATTCAAGACACTATCTGCATTATCTTTCGGCTGGAAACTTTCGGCTAACTTTAACAGTATCAAGACAACGCTAAAAATGGAATAAAATTTAATGAATAAATATATAGTATATGAAAAGCAAATTTTCTGACAATTTCAAAAAATTAGTTTGTATTAAAAATACGAGTATAATGATATATGTGCCATTTTGATCGATGACCTTTAGCCATTTTTCTGGTAGGGCCATAATCCCATCACTGTAGAACTTCTGTGGTTGCTCATGTAAAACCATTAAGATGGTTCTGAATGGACCGGAACAAATAGTAGTCCAATGGTGCAAGGTCAGGACTATATGGTGGGTTCATCAACACTTCCCAGCCAAGCTCGCTCAGTTTCTGTCCTGTCATCAATGATGTGTGTGGTCTAGCGTTATCATGGAGGAACACAACGCCTATTCGTTTTTGGTATCGGGGAAAGGTCGCACCAGCACATTGTTTTATTAGTTAAGGTACGCTTTCTTTCATTTTTTTTATTATATTTATTTTTTTATTTTATTTTTATTTTCACATACATATTTTCGGTTATATCTTTTAATTTTTTTTTCTTCAAAATTTTGGTATTGTAATCTAGCGCCGCCTAGCGGGTGCATGTCTCGCGCTCGCCGGACCTTGGTCTCGCTCCGCACATTCAGTCCCGTTCAGCGACTCCATTATTATATTTGTTTTTTTTTTGAATTTATTTTATCTTCCTTCGGTCGCATATTTTCCTTTTCGTCGTTATTAAGGTTGGGTGATTTAATTATTTATGCTTCGTTTTTTGTTATGAATAAAATGAATTGCTAAAAATTTTATGGTTTAGGTATGATGATGGGGACTTCTCTCTCCGTGTCGGCGTAGTGTTTGCGGTCCCTTGGTGATCGCATCCGAAATCGAAACCGGTGCCTTGCACCGTTTGAATTCGGACGGATGTGCGCACCAAGGCACCTCTCTTCCTTTATAATTTTTTTATTTTTATTATCTTGTTGTTTCCTCATGTTCCGGCCGACGAATACCCGCAAGCCTCAAACCCCACGACCCATAACACTGTTACGACTGTGTTGGTCGCAACCACCATTTTATGTTTTTATTCACCTCTGTAGTTGTCTGTTAAATTGCGCGCTGAACGCACCCGCGACGTTTTGTTTTGTACCTCATCGTGTGGTGGCGCAGAGGTGAGAGGAATGACGAGAGAGAGATAACCATGTGTATCAAGTGTGGTGTGTAAAGCAAAACATTCCATGAGAATGTTTTTCTTATATGCGTCTCTTTTGTATCAATTGAATTGATGCAAAAGAGAAACAGAGAAGAAGAGACATTCTTCTGGAATGTTTTGCGCGTCGTTTGTGCGGCGTAAGAGTTTTTTTTTGGTCATTCATTCGAGTAGTGATTTTTATACAGTGTGGTTGTATAGATTCGAGTTGTGATTTTGAAAAGTAAAGTCGAGTTTTGATTCTTGTAAAAATAATTTCGAGTTTTGATTGTAAAATAATAAAGTCGAGTTTTTGATTTTGTATCGTGATGATTTGGAATTTTTTTTTATTATTTTGGATGTGAGAAGAATTGAGTTTTTTTTTATTGATTTGGCATTAAAATAAATTAGTTGTAACTTTTCGCAATTCTGTACTCAAGTTTTTTTTTTAATTAAAATTATGTATTGGTGAACCATTTTGTTAAAATAAAAGTGCAAAAACATTATACATATTCTGGTTTCATATTTTCATTTGAGTGAAAAAAATAAAATAAAAATAATAAAACGCCTTGCTTAGGCTTGCGGCTGATCTCCACAGTGGAGTGGAAAAACACGTATATATTTAAATAAGTGGGATAAAAATACAGGGCTGCGTTGAATTGGATATCAAAAGTGACGTGTCCAATGAGTTAAGTTTACCATTGAGAAAAAACAGAAATTAGCGATATTCGAGGTACGTTTTTTTTTATCGGCAAGGGTGGGGCCGCATCGGTTTTTACGGTTTTGGCGAAAACATCCCACGTTGTATTTACGGTGCGGTGAGCCAACGCCCAACGTTGTTTTATTTTGGGTGACCAGTTGAGGTCACACGGCGGGGTGCGGTTTCGGCGGCCAGTTGAGGCCAGCCGTAGTAGTTCGTTCGGGTAGCCAACCGGCTATTCGTTATTTATTTGGTATCGGGGAGAGGCCCCACAACGACGGGTAACCAACCAACCGGTTGCCTGACATTTTTATTGGTATCGGGGAGAGGCTCCGCAACATACGGATAGCCAACCGGCTATTCGAACTTTTTTCGATTATTTTGGTATCGGGGAAAGGCCCCGCAACGTAACGGTAGCCAACCGGCTATTGTTTGTTTTGGTTATCGGTGGTCTGCCGCAACATACGAGTGGCCAACCGGCTATTCGGTTTTGTTTTGGTATCGGGGAGAGGCCCCGCAACGGTCCGGGTGGGGCAAGGCCACCTGTGGCATGACGGCCGCTCAAGGCCGCAACAATTTTTTTTATTTCTTTATATAATTAAGGTACGATTTTTTATTTTTAACTTTTAATTTTTATTATTTTTTTTCTTAAATTTTTTTATTAAATTTAATTTTTATATTTTGTAATCGAGCGCCGCACAGCGGTTGCGTGTCGCGCGCTCGGTACGCATTGCTTTCGCTCTCTCTTGTTCTCTTTTATCGTGGTACGGGGGGAAAGGGAAGTTGTTTTCTCTTCTTTTGTTTTTTGGCTTTAAATAAAATGAATTACTAAGTTTTTCGGTCGGTGTGATGGGAGCGGAGACTCCCTCTGTGTCGGTTTAGTGTTTGCGGTCCCTTGGTGCCCGCATCCAATTTCGTAACCGGGGCTTTGCCCTGTTTGAATTCGAATGGATGCGCGCACCAGGGCACCTCTACCGTTATTATTATTTTTATTATTTATTTTGATTATCTGCTGTTCGTTCCTCAGGTTCCGGCCGACGAGTTTCGGCGGAACATCCGGTTTATTATTATTTGCGTTCCCCCTAACTTTCTGTATGCTCACGGTGTAAGCCAGGAGCCCTGCATGCCTCAAACCCCACGACTTTAGCACTTCTCCCTGAGAACGTAGCCGGCAAAAATCACCGTGGAGGCCTCTGCAGGTGCTTAGTGAAAATCTGCAGGTTGGCAGTAGCCAGCCTGTAACAACACTTCTCCCTGAGAATGTAGCCGGCAAAAATCACCGTGTGGGGCCTCTGCGTGGTATTAGTGAAATCTGCAGGATGGCAGAAGCCATCCTATAACAGTCTTAAACGCGTTAGTTACTGTTAAGATTTTTTTAGTTTTCTTTTTTGTATCTATGAAAAGGGACAGATGTTAGTTTTTTAGTTGTCTCTTTTATCATCTGCTAAAAAAAATATGACGAAATTATTTTTATTCATTCATTCTTAGTGATTCATCGAATAAAGTTTAGTGTGTTTTTTTGAGAAATAAATAAATTTAAAAGATACAGTCCATTGGTTTTTTTTTTTGTTTTTAATACGAGAATTTTAAAACAATATGTTGAAAGAATCAACATTTTTTGGTCCATCGACCGGAATATTTGTATTTTAGAACAAAGTTCTATTTGTTCGAGTGGTTTAATTCCTTTTTTCATTTCTTCGATACCGTATAACGACGGTTAACTTATACAAATATCTTCGATAATTCAATGGAAAAGTTTAATTTTTATTAAATAATAATTGTTTACTGTAAATATTAAAACTTGGAAAAGATCCAGGTAAAGTAAATACTTCACTTGCTATCAAATTACCTGAGATACTTTTACCAAAATTTGATGGTTCTAAATTAAGTTGGCTAAATTTTAGAGACATTTTTATTGATTTAATACATACGAATTGTAAATTAGATAAAATTACTAAATTTCATTATCTCATATCCTGTATTCGCGATGGCAAATCATATAATTTAATTGAAGCAGTTCCAGCTATCAGTCAAAATTACGATTCTGCTTGGAAAATCATATATGAATATTATAATAATGAAGTTTCTATAGAAAAGTGGCACGTAAAAAGTATTTATGATATTAAGAAACCCAGTGATGGTTCGGCATATTCACTAACAGTATTTATTGACACTATTTCGAAATATGGTAATGCCTTAAAAAAATGAACGTTCCCGCCAATGAGTGGAACTTATTTCTAATTCAAGAACCCAAATCATAAAGCATGCTCCGGAAAATACAATATTAAAATTTCCAGAGCTCATAAATATTTTGAAACAAAGAGTTCGAGTTCTAGAATCTATTGGTTCAACTGCGACTGGTTCATCGACATCGCCTTTGAAAAGCAATTTTAAAAAGCAAAACTATAGCATGTCAAAACAAATTCGGTCATTTGTTTCAAATGAAATCCGTTGCATTTTTGTAATGGTAAGCACAGTTTGGATAAATGTCCTAAATTCGGTGATGCGCATTTCAATCCCGAAAAGCGTTTCGATTTTGTTAAACAGCATCATTTATGTACCAACTGTTTTTTCTGGTAACCACCGCGTTTTTGATTGTAAAAGTGTCGTACGTGCCTTATATTAAAACATAATATTTTATTACACTTCGGAAAACGGAATCACAATAATCAATCATCTTTTAATAATTCTTCAAACAATTTTCAAAAATTTTCTTATCCTAAAAATAGTCAAAATACATTGCAGCTAATAGTTACTAATTCAAATGACTCACCTTCATTAACTTCAGGCTCCTTCGGTTAATAGTAATTTAAATAGTCCTTTAGAATGTAAAAGTCAAGTATTATTGGCGACAGCTGTAGTTTGGGTTAGTACTTCGGATGGTTATAAAATACAATGTAGAGCTTTATTAGACGGCGGATCACAATCTAATTTAATTACTGAACGCATATGTCAAATTTTAAAGTATCGCAGATCAAATGTTTCTATACCGGGTACAGGTATAAATCAAAATAAAATTCACATTCAACAAAAAGTTAATCTTCGATTCTTTTTCACTACCACATTTCATCAGTTTAGCAGATCCTTGGGTTTTTAATCCAGGTAAGATTGATTTACTCATAGGCGCTGAAATTTATCATGACATGGTAACGGGTGAAAAAGTAGAAATTTTAACAGATTTTCCTCCTTTCATATAAAGAGTCTTCGGATATATAGTACGTGGAAAAATAAATTATTCAAAACGTTTTTCTTACAATTTAATAAAAATTTCCTCTTACTTGTGTACGTTGTTAGATAAAGCTTGACGACTTTGCATCTGACAATGAATTTTCTATTGAAGAAAAAAAAGTGTGTGAACAACATTATGTTGGTAATGTATCACGTAATGCTAATGGACGATATATTGTCTCATTGCCGATCAAATCAAATATATCTCAACTCGGGGAATCAAGTTCCATTGCTCTACGCCAATTCAAGTATCTTGAACAAAAATTAATCAAAAATCCAGAACTTTGTGGAGAATATAAAAAATTTATGTCAGAATATATTGACCTTGGTCATATGAGAATCGTCGAGGATATTAATAAATTTGATAGTCAACATGGTAAAACTTATTATTTCCCTCATCACTCAGTGATAAACGAAAACAGCAGCGCTTCGAAAACTTCTGCGAACCTCAGTTTAAACGATTGATAGGTTCAACCATTCAACAAAACCTATTTTTGATAGTTTTAATGTTTCGAAAATATTCAGTAGCATTTACTGGCGACATTACAAAAATATTACTTAATGATAATCAGCAAGATCTACATCGAATTTGGTAGCGTACCAATCCAACGGATGAAATAAAATGTTATCGTTTGTGCACAGTTACCTACGGTACGGCTACAGCACCATTCCTCGCTACTCGTACATTAAAGAAATTGGCAATCGATGAGGCGTCGATATATCCAAGAGCATCTGTAGTTTTAAAGCGTGATTTTTATATGGATGATGTTGGTCTAATACTCTTGATGAAGCAAAATTCTTAAAGTCTAATTTAATAAATTTACTTAATTCTGGTGGTTTCGAATTAAGAAAGTTTGCATCTAACTATAGTGAATTAACATCAGATTCACACGAGGATGATTTTTCAAGTGTCCTCGGAATGTGATGGAATACCATCAACGATACCTTCAATATTTATTTCGTTATATATAAATTAGGTCAAGCATGTACTAAACGATCGGTTCTTTTGGAAATTGCTCAACTATTTGATCCGTTTATTGCCAAATTGTTTATGCAATCTTTATGGTCTACACCTAATTTGTCATGGGGTGAAATAATACCAACAGACATGAACGAAACTTGGACTAACTTCAAAGCTCAACTTTCGAAAGTTCAATCTTTAAGTGTACCCAGATGTATCATACCTTGTTTGTACAGTCCTCCATACGAATTATTTGGAGATGCATCTTTTAAAGGTTTTGGGTGTGCCATTTATATACGTATAGTTGATAAATTTGAAAATTTCCATGTTCGCTTATTATGTGCTAAATCACGTGTGGCTCCCAAAAGCCAAACTATGCCTCGTCTTGTGTTATGTGCTGCTTTGTTAGTTGCTTAAATAACTAATAAAGTTTTAGAAATCATTGATATTGATCCAAATACACTGACGGAAATTAATACATGGCGTTATGTTTCATCTACAATGAATCCAGCTGATCTTGTTTGTAGAGGTCTAATGCCCGACCAACTTCGCGATTGCTCATTGTGGTGGAATGGCCCAGATTTTTTGTACGATCTCGAAGGAAAGTGGCCAGAATCTCCAAATTCTAAAATAAAAATCGAAGAATTAGAACTTCGATAATCTCAAACTGTGTTACTTTGTATGGAAATCAATTGGAATGTCGTCGAAAAATATTCAAGCTACAAAAATTATTTCGAGTAATCGCAACTTGTTTTCGTTTTGCAAAAAATTGTCAGAAAAAATCATCTCATGTATATGGTTCACTACAAAGTGCAGAACTGGAAATAACATTGATTGGGTTAGTCAAGTATGTTCAGATCAACGAATATAATGAAGAAATTAAATATCTTCGGAATAATAAGTTATTGTCGACAGGAAGTACAATTAAATCTTTGAGTCCGTTTATCGATAAAAACGTGTAACGTAGGCCTTGCGGTTACGCCTTGGTGTGAGTGCACATGCTGGTTGCGAGTGGCTCAGGGCTAGGAGGGGGGTTCAACACCAATTTAACGGCTAACCAGTCTACTGTTCCAAAAAAAAAATCATGTGCCGAAAACAAAACTAATACCCCAAAAAATACAATAAAATGGCTTTAATTCCGCGTGCCCATGTTTACTTCTCAACACCCTCGATCTCCCCTTAAATGCTTGTCTATCTCATGATGGTAATTTTAGCAACCCCGAAAACAAGAAAAGAAGAAATTCAGTGACCGCTGGCGCAAGAAAATGTTTACAAAAAAAATAATTACATGCAAATCTTTAAATTTATGTCGCCTCGTTTAGTAAACAAAATAAATTTCTTCTTGAACGTGTGAGGAACGTTTTCTTCTATTATCTAGGTAAATTGCTTTGTAAATATTCTATTTCGTTCAACAAACTATTAAGCAAATGTATTCTAAGGTACCATAACTTATAACAATCATAAATCATAAGGAGATAAAAAATTTTAAGTTACGAGTATATATAATAAAAAAAAATAAAAAAAAAACGATTTACCATTTGGTCCGTTGCTGGTTGACGGTGTCCACTTTCCGTTGGTTCCGTTACTTATGGCACGCCTTATTCCTTTCGTAATATTAATGCGATTAAGTACCGGTACAAATGTTCCACCCCGCTTTAGTTGTTAGGAGGCCCGGTGATTAGAATTGCGACCTCGCCGGTATAATTTCCTGTTGTTCCAGGACCACGCTGGATATTTGCAGTACACGTTCCGCTGCCTTTTTTTTTTTCGCCACGTGGTAAGAAGTATAATGAGCCACAATTGCCGATATGCTCAATACCAACGCTCACTGTGGCACCAACTGTTAAAATTCCGTTGATGCGACGCGCTTGTGACCCCGCGTTTTATGTCTAAGCAATTGGCCTTTCTGCCCCATCTTCCGTCGTTTGATATAGTACCCCACCTACTGCTTGAGTACTGGCATCACATCGTATAGCGAATGGTTTGCTATAATCAGCATTAATTAAGACTGGTGCAGACGTAAGTCGGGATTTTAGGCATTCAAATGCCGATTGAGCTTCTTGTGTCCATTCAAATTTCTGACATTTCTTCAGCAAATTCGTGATGGGAGCAGTTAATTCAGCGAAGTTGGGGATAAATCTCCGGTACCAGCCTGCCATACCCAAAAGTCTTCGTGTCTGTTTTACACTCTTTGGAGCTGGGTAATTACAGATAGCGTCAACTTTATCGGGGTCGGTACGAAGACCATGCTCGCCAACCAGATATCCAAGGTATTTTATTTCGCGCATCACGAATTTGCTCTTTTTGAGATTAATAGTTAATCCTGCCTTCTTAATAAAACCCGCAACAGTTTTTAGTAGTGAAAAATGTTCCTCAATTGTGGCTGAAATGATGAGGAGGTCGTCTAAATACACGAAGACGCGGTCGTGTAGCTGATAGGGAATAACCAAGTCCATAAGCCGACACATTGTCTGAGGGGCGTTACATAGGCCAAACGGCATCACGGTGAACTGGTAGAGAGGTCTACCAGGCACCGTGAAAGCTGTTTTATCGCGTGACCCCTCAGACAATGGAATTTGCCAAAAGGCGTCTTTGAGGTCTAACGAACTTATGAACTTGGTTTGATGCAATCTCCCTAACAAGCCATCTATCAGAGGCAGAGGGTAGGTATCCTTTATTGTCACCTGATTAACTTTCCGCGAATCCAAACATAGTCGAACTTTGCCGTTTTGTTTCCTCACTAGGACCACAGGAGAACTCCATGCACTATGGGATTCTTCTATGACCTTCAGATTTAGCATGCGATCAAGTTCAACATACATAAGGTCCTGAATGGCTGGTGAAACATTGTAATACCTCTGCTTGATTGGTGTTGTTTGACCGACATCTATCGTGTGCTCCAGGAGCGAGGTTCTCCCCAACCCGTCAATTGCGTCTGAAGGAAATAGATTTTTAATCTGCTCAAGTTCTTGAACTTCACCTTCAGTAAGTTTATGTTGAGAGGAATCTAAATTGTCAACGACCAATTCATTTATTAGCATGGGAGCTAGATTAAATTTAGACCAAAAGTCAATGCCCAGATATAAAACGCCATCCAAGCTAGGTACGACATAGAATCGCATGAGATTAGTTTTATTGTTGTAACAGATTTCGGTTTCAACGTAGCCCAGAATTTGGTTAGGCGTCCCATCAGCAGTTCGAATAACAGAAGACACTTTCTTTACCTTGAGGTTTTCCGATTCAATTAATTCTAAAGAATTTCTTCCCAATATACTGATGGAGGCACCACTGCGTCCCATCAGCAGTTCGAATAACAGAAGACACTTTCTTTACCTTGAGGTTTTCCGATTCAATTAATTCTAAAGAATTTCTTCCCAATATACTGATGGAGGCACCACTATCTAACAGCCCAACAAGTGGTTTCCTACCAATCATTATTTCTACATGCGGACGTGGATCATCGATTAGCTTCACGATGGTGGTACTGCAAATTTTGTGAATTCGCCTCCGCTCTTTCCAATAGTTCCACATTCGCCTCCCTTTCGACTGAGTTGATTCTTTCTTGTCGTTACTACTTAAGTGAAAATCAGTAGGAAACTCAGTTTGGGTACTAACAGAAAGGGTTGAGAAGCGACGACGATTGTGTATTTCTGCATTAATATTTGGTTGATTTGTAAGGTAACAATGACAAAGATGATTGTAAGAACAATTTTGAGAGGATTGACTGTGAACCGTATTAGTAGTGGCGTCGACTTGGCTAGACGACTTTGTTACCGGTTCCTGGATTACATTGGTCTCCCCTCCGAACGAGCTCCTCCAGGTTGGGGTACGTTCGGCGTCATGTTTCCCGATTGATTTTTCGAACAGTTAGTACATCTAGGTTTTATTGTTCCGTGAGTTCCGCATCCGAAGCAAAAAATTTGTTTCATTTCGTGTGGACAGTCTTGGTACCTGTGTCCAATGTCACGGCAATTCCAGCAAATCAAATTCGAGGTCATCCACATATCAGAGCGTGTCTGTTTCTTTAATGCAGAAATTTCCTCCTCTTGCGTATTATCACTAAAGTTTAATAGATTTAACGATCCTTCTAGCTTATCATTTTCGATCCGTACTTCATTGACATGTTGACGGCGGTTGTGGTTGGTTCCCAAGTTCCTCGCGTCAAACCCTGAGTTTGCCCACACTCTCTCAAATTTTTGACATACTTGTCGTAAATGCTCCAATGAACGAAATTCTTGCGTCAAAGTTACAGTCTGAAGAGCCGAGATCATATTTTCTCTGATGATTTCTAAGAGTTCGGATTCGCTGAATCGATTCGAAAGCCTGCCGTTCAATGTCTGAATATCGAGTATATAATCGCTGACGCTTTCCTGAAACCGCTGCTTGCGTCGCTCAATAAACCTTCGAGTCTCACGCTCAGTTTCGTGACTAGAAAACCGCGTTAGGAATGAACGTCGCATTTCTTCCCAGGCCGCATCCGGATTGTCTCTGGTGAAAGCCCATAACCATTTCTCGGCAATGTCGGTGACAAAATTATGGATTAGTGCTGATAGTTGTTGAATGCCGCATCCATCTCTCCTAGCAAACGTTTCAATGCGGAATATAAAATCGTGTACGTCAAGGCTTCCCCTTTGACCACTTCCGTCGAAACCAATTTTCCATTTCGGGATCGTAGTTCGATACATAGATCTGCTAGGTAGCTTCTCATGGTGGCTCTCCGGTACTTTTATTGGCGAATAATCCATGTGTTCTACTCTAATCTTTGATTTCGAGTCGTGATTATGAGATCCTTCATTTGCGATCGTCGACTTTCGAGGTGGCGGTAACTGAAACTGTGGAAAATGAGTTCCTGGGGCCTTCCACGGTACCATTTCCCCGGAAGCTGTGCTTATCGGTTGTGTTAGGATACTTGTTGACGGTGTTATCGCCGCTGCGCGGCCTTCCGAATCGGAGACGTTATCCGCATCATCTTCTAACGTTAATTTATTTGCTTTACTTTGTGGACGACTTGCTTCTGTCTTTCCCAACGTTAGAGTTGGAATTGCTTGTTCTTCCACCAAACTTTTCGAATATTGTGCTAATCTCCTATACTTTGTTATCATACTGTCAATACCCTCCACATTGCCGTACGAATTTTTAAGTCTTTGCAGACGTTTTTTCCAATGTAACGCGCGTGCTGATACTGGCAATGCTACCTCTAGTGACACAACCTTGGGTGAGATGTACACATCTTTTTCAAACGATGCGTATAGTTCCCGGGCAGAATTAATGTGTAATACGGGATTTTCAAGCGGGTGAGATTTTTTTGGTATTAATTTAGTGTCTGTTGACTCGGTATTTAATGCTTTTTCTAGTAATTTTATTGCATCAGGGGTTTCTGGGTCGATTTCCCTGACAACCAATTCGACATCTAACTCCTCTTGAGTTAAAAATTTAACATACGATTCTATGTCCATGATGAAAACGAGTTGTTTCGAATTCTAAATGTAATTCAGATATAAGGACTTGTCGTATTGTGATTCAAGGACTAAGTACAGTTTGAAATTAAGTAATTCTATTCTAATTCTAACCAAAAAAAAAAGTATTTAGAAAAATAAATTCCCCAACGGGTAAACAAAATGAATAATTAATTATTATTTCCCAATAATTCAATATTTCAATCCAAAAATAATAATAATAATAGAAATAATTAAATAAATAAAATAAATGTAAGGTTTATATCAGTATATAAATGTCAAATAAATAATAAAGGGAGCATTTGGGGTGATATTAGTCGACAAGGACAACGCAAATAAAGAACAAATAAATATATCCTACAAAGTGTGTAATTGAGCTAATCAGCCATCACCCTAACAGTTTCGAAGCAGAAGATGAGATCGCTAGGAATCACCTAAATTCAATCACCTAAAGAACTTCTACCAATAGGTTAATGGATAACTAACCGACACTATAAATCATAATGGAAAGTAAAAAAAAACTGAATTTAAATTAAATTACTACAAATTTCCGGGATAAAAACACAATACCAGTACAATGGGAATTAAGTCATCGATATTACTGAGAAAAATTTATTCACAATCAGGTCGATCAATAATAGAGAAGCTAAAGTCACCATAATCCTAATTATGATCCCATACCCCGAAAATGAAGAAGAAAAACAAAATCAAAATTAAATCCGATTCACAGTTCCACCATAAAATCTTAATAATCATATGATTCAAGAACGAAAGAATCACGTTGAAGTCATTGAATCAATTTTCTTAAGTTATGAATTTCAATTGTGAATAGAAAATAAATAATTACTTGCTGAACTATAATAAAAAAACAGAAGGGTAATGATGATTTTAATGATGATTTCCCGCATAACCAGTAAAAACTAATAATACTAAAATAATGTAGAGGCGGTTAAAACAATCATCTGTACAGTTAAAAGCTGAAGGCTTTGGGATGCTTTATTAGAGCAACCGACACTGAGAGAAAAAAAAAAAATCCGACACGAAAATATCAATTAACACATGGTTAATTGGTATGACCTTACCGGTCCCTGTTTCGGCGCCATTTTGTAACGTAGGCCTTGCGGTTACGCCTTGGTGTGAGTGCACATGCTGGTTGCGAGTGGCTCAGGGCTAGGAGGGGGGTTCAACACCAATTTAACGGCTAACCAGTCTACTGTTCCAAAAAAAAAATCATGTGCCGAAAACAAAACTAATACCCCAAAAAATACAATAAAATGGCTTTAATTCCGCGTGCCCATGTTTACTTCTCAACACCCTCGATCTCCCTTTAAATGCTTGTCTATCTCATGATGGTAATTTTAGCAACCCCGAAAACAAGAAAAGAAGAAATTCAGTGACCGCTGGCGCAAGAAAATGTTTACAAAAAAAATAATTACATGCAAATCTTTAAATTTATGTCGCCTCGTTTAGTAAACAAAATAAATTTCTTCTTGAACGTGTGAGGAACGTTTTCTTCTATTATCTAGGTAAATTGCTTTGTAAATATTCTATTTCGTTCAACAAACTATTAAGCAAATGTATTCTAAGGTACCATAACTTATAACAATCATAAATCATAAGGAGATAAAAAATTTTAAGTTATATATAATAAAAAAAAATAATAAAAAAACGATTTACCATTTGGTCCGTTGCTGGTTGACGGTGTCCACTTTCCGTTGGTTCCGTTACTTATGGCACGCCTTATTCCTTTCGTAATTTTAATGCGATTAAGTACCGGTACAAATGTTCCACCCCGCTTTAGTTGTTAGGAGGCCCGGTGATTAGAATTGCGACCTCGCCGGTATAATTTCCTTTTGTTCCAGGACCACGCTGGATATTTGCAGTACACGTTCCGCTGCCTTTTTTTTTTTTCGCCACGTGGTAAGAAGTATAATGAGCCACAATTGCCGATATGCTCAATACCAACGCTCACTGTGGCACCAACTGTTAAAATTCCGTTGATGCGACGCGCTTGTGACCCCGCGTTTTATGTCTATTACCTTTTCTTTCCGCCGCTTAGCAATTCATAACCACAAGATGAATGGACTCTAGCTCTTTATTTTATTTTTTTTTTATTTTTTTTTTTTTTTTAATTATCCCACGAGTATTTTATAGATTTTTTTGGGGATTCTTTTTGTTTGTATTTTATACGATTTATTAAATAACACTATATTCACTTTTGGTTTGGTTATTACATTACTGGTTGGGAGGTTTATGAATCACCGACTATGGATTTCTACCAATCAAAATATGCACGGTTTTCTTAATGTTTATCAACTTTTTATTGTATAATTTATTTATTTAATTTTTTTTTTTTTGATTTTACAATGAGATGAACAATAGTTTTTACTAATTAATTAATTTTTTTTTTGTTGTTGTTATATTTATGTCAATTTATATAAATCAAACAATTATCACTAATTATAATGTTTTTTTTTTGTTCTATTTGGGAAAACTCCCCACAAGTTCAATCTCAAATTTTTATTTTGTTTTTTTTTTTTTCACTCATCAAGTTTAAAATGATTTATTTGCAAGGAATTATCTTGTATCCCGCTTAAAATTTTTTCTTTTTCATTTCACCACCGACGTCCAACTACAACAGCCGCGCGCTTTATATACCTCGATCGACTCCCCACTTGCAGTCAATTTCTTTTCTTTTTCTCTTGTTTTCATTTATTTTTTTATATATATAGACAACCCTTTCCATCCAACACTACTGCTCCCTTTCCGTACCGTAATTATAGATATTTTTGGGTTTTTTTTCGTTTTGCTTTCCCCTACCCCATCTGTATTCGTAATTATCATTTAATTATATGGTTCGAATCCGCGGAAATTTAAAGTTTCAATAATTGTACGTGTTACGTCTACAAAGCGGTTAAAGGAATTGATCAGAGGAAAGATGTATACCCGAAATTCGTAAGCCAACCGTTACAAACGGTATTGGACGTGTTGAAGGTCGATTGGCTAATGCTGCGATTTCCTATGATAACTAACATCCAATTTTGTTACCAGCATCACATTTATTCACAAAACTTTTGGTTTCTAATCTACATGTAGATTTACTTCATGCTGGGTCCCAATCTTTATTATACCATGTAAGACTTCGTTTTTGGGTTACTAGAGGTAGAAACCTTTGTCGTAAAATAATACGAGAATGTGTTCGTTGTTTTCGCGCAAAACCTCCAATTATAAACCAAATTATGGGACAGTTACCAAAGGATAGAGTGAATCTTTCAAAATCATTTTGCAGCGTCGGAATTGATTTTTGCGGCCCCTTTTTTGTCATATTTAAGATTCGATCTAAGATTAATATGAACATATATCTTTCCATTTTTATATGTTTTGCTACAAAAGCTGTGCATATGGAGATTGTAGGAGACCTTTCGATACAATCATTTCTTGCCGTCCTTCGTAGATTTGTATCTCGTCGTGGTAAGTATTCTGTTATCTATTCAGATAACGCTACAAATTTCATAGGAGCAAGGAAAGAACTAAAAGAATTACATGATTTGTTTATGAATTTCTAGAATTTTTTGATTTTATGCGGCCAAATAAGTTATTTTCAGTTGTTGGCAAATATCTCAAAAACTTTCACTAGTAACCAATACTTTCGGTTGTTTTTCTAATAGGTTAGGTCATACTGAGACTAAATGGGAAATGTGGGAAAAATTTATGGACTAGAATTTCAAGCCGATGTTCTTTATTTGAAACTTATTTAAAAATTTTGCTAAATCATACCGTTTTAAAGAAAATTAGTATTTGCGGAAAAGTGGTGAAAATGTATATAGGATATCTCCCATATATTTGTAATACTCATATTTTTGTTAATCTTATTTAATTTTTCCACTGATATAGGACATTAACAATAACTAAATAAAATGATTTTCCCAGAAAAAAAAATTATAATTCAATATTTTATTACTATATTATTTACTGTATAACATCAACAAAAAATTAAAGCCAGTACCAGTACTACGTGCATGCGGTAGTGGGTAGTACACCAAGGCCCCGCTTAGCGTCGCTATTCGATTTTACACGTACGTTAAACGCAAACTGTCCAATATCATATTTTAAATTGTTCGCTATTCGTCGAAATTCAGTTTGCGTCTCTGCGTGTGAAACCGAATAGCGACGCAAGGTCCCTCTTTGCGTGTAATTATTACAATAATTTTTCATTGTTTAGAAATAAAAAATCACATATAATGCAGATTCATGTTTGTATTTACTTTATTTAGCTTTTACGTTCAACTGAACACAAATGGTGCTTTGCGAATAATAATTTAGAAGCTGCTCTCAATTTTACGGAAAATTTAAGACCTGGCTTGTCATATTTAAGAAATTCTGTCCGATGCATATGCAGTTTTAAGTGAAAATTATCATAGTCCATGGCACTTAAATGTTACAAGAGAAATATAGAGCTATGATATTCAATTTGGCGAAAATCAAAAAATTCTAGTGAAAATTCTAATCGATAAATTTTCCCCAAATTTGCCATATAGTCTCAGTATGACCTACCCTATTAGAAAAACAACCGAAAGTATTGGTTATTAGGGAAAGTTTTTGAGATATTGACCAAAAACTGAAAATAACTTATTTGGCCGCAGAAAATCAATAAATTCTAGTGAAAATTCTAGTCCATGAAAATTCTAGTCCCAGTGGTTAAAGCTTCGGCGCTTGGGTTGGGAGGTACTGGATTCGAATCCCACCGAAGGCTGCATCCAAACTGCTACTTTGTTTTTATCCAATCTATTTATTTTCGCTATCTATTTATCTAAATAAAAATCAATTGCCTTGCGTTAGTCTCGCAAAAACTCGAAAACGACACGACCAATTTGAATGATTCTTTTTGTGCATTGTCCATCTCAATACAGTGGCGGCTTAGAAAAAAGAAAATTCGGAAAAACTCAAAGAAAAATTCGTAAACTCGAAAAAAATCGGAACCCAATTTTACTCACTTTTCAATACATTATGCCGCCTTTATGGTTGCGTTCGTTCGTTCATTCTGACAATTTTTCCACCAATCATATTGCTCAAAAATGACGATTCTGGATTTTTGTACAAAAGATGATTGGTCGAACAAATGACCGAACGAACGAACGCAACCATAAACCTACCTTTAGTGTTGAATTCGAGGAATGGATTGGCCACTCAATCGTCTAACTCAAACGTCTATTGAGAATTGAGTTGAGTTGTTTGATTTTTCTCGCATCAAAATCAATTTTCATTAAGGTCAAAAGTGTTTGCTCGGACGAAGTAATTTGGGGCGAAACAAAGTTCGCAGGGTCAGCTAGTAATATATAAAAATAAAAAAAAATAAAATAAAATAATAATAAAATTGTAAAATTCATCTTTCAACAATTGAAACATTGTTTAAAATTAATTTAAAATATTTTCCTACTTAAAGCAGAAGATTTTTAAATGTTTGTTGACTTGAAGTTGTTTTCCGTTCATTTGATGACTCAAAGTTTTTATCTAGGATTTCATTAGTCTTTTCTCACTTTTGTCCTTTCTTTCTCTAAATATGAATTAATAGTAACAAAAAATAATAGTGCATTAATAAAAAAAAAGTATTATACATGGTATATGTAGTTTTTAAATTATGTGAATAATTATTTACCTATTTTGTAGTTGAAACTTGGCTTGTTTTAAATAAAGTTTGAAAAAGACAGCATTGGAACTCTCTGTAAAGTAAGAAAATAATTTCCTAACTGCCTTACATATGGTTTCGTTAATTTTTGAAATTGAATAAAAGCTTATTTTCGTTGCTGTCCCCTTCCATGACAGTTGTTCTAAAAGTTCATCCGTAAATAGTTTTATTGCGATAGTTTTGACCGTGCACCGATCATCCAATCCTCCATATTTTAATAATTTTTGTATCTGTTAAATTTAAACAAAGTTTTGTACATCAAGATTATAAATTAGATAAAAATAATTACTATTTACCAAATTAATCTGGCTGCTTTTACTAATATGCAGTTGTTCTTCCAGTTCTTTTAATTCCGAAATACTCTCTACCGGAAATTTTATAGGGAATTCATCGATTTCGTGATTTTCTGCATGATTCGATTGTATATTAAATCCAGGGCCGTTTTTATTTCGGCATGGAAGTTGTCTAATTTTTTTCTAAGTTCGTTATTCTATCAGATACTACCAGAAGAAATAATCATTAACACAGTTAAATAATAAATCACGATTTTGAAAAATAACTTACTTGTTTCTAGTTATTTTTCTACTGCCAATGTAGCGACATTATTAGTTGGTTCAAGGACAATATACTCCGTCTCATAAGCTTCAATTGGTTGGCCTATCTCAGATTCACTGATTAAGTTTTGGAACCCAGTATCTGTATTTATTTGTACTATTACATTGTTGAAATTAAAAAAAAAACAAATCTGACGGCACTAAGAATACTTGAAGTTGGTTTTCATTTTCTGGCTCAGTGGTAACAATTTCCGCTTCCATTTCCGCAATTAAAGCTTTGAAATTTGCCTACGAAAAGAAAATTTACTAATTATAATATTCTTTGAAACAATTGTTTGCTGAATGGTAAACAAAAACAAATTAAATACAACAAATAAAACAGAAATTTACTTACCAATATTTGATCTGAAGCTATATGAGTAATTTTATGTTTTAATGCCCAACATTTAATACCACTTCCCCACGAAACACTTTCACCATACAAATTCACTGTCAAATCTTTGTCACTTTGAGTTCCAGGAGTATTATCGCTGCTTTCTTGATTTGCTGGATTAATGTTAGTATCACTACTATAACTTTCACTTATGAAATTAGTAGCAAATACTTCTGCTTCCAAAACATCACCTTCAGTAACGATAGATGTCAACTTGCTTTCTCTTTCCACTTGATTGTTTCGATTTTTTGCACTGACAAGGAAGGGTCTCCAGGTGTCCGGCTCCGATTTCGATGAAACTTTAATATGTTGTAGAGGAGTGGAAAATAAGTAACACGTATTTTTTAAGTGCTCAATCCCCTTCTAAGGGGGTGAAAACCGCCCTTGAAGTTGGGGATAAAAAAGCGACTTTCGATAATTTTCCTCAAAAAACATGAAAAAATCTGGAATTATTTTATTCCAAAATAGGTATTTCAGAAACTTACATTATATATTATGTTTTTAAGAATTTTGGTACTACCTAGGGGGTGAAACTACCCCTAGGAAGGGGTTGAAAAAACAAAGAAACTGTCTAAAAAATCCAAATTGATGCGAAAAATTCTGGAAAAAATTTATATTACTCCATAAAAAAAGTAAGGTTGACGTGTTCGAAGGTTTTTCGAAACCACCCTTTCTCAGGGGGTTAACCACCCCTAGAGACGATTCTGGAAATTCGCTCAGGACATCTGATTTTTTCGACTGAAAGTTCTTTGTCCTCCTCAATTATGATCATTAACATAGATTCTTACCGATATCATTGATGTTTAGGGGTGAAACATCTCCTAACGGGGGTGAAATTTGTAAAAATTGTTAAAATATTCAAGAAAATTTCGCAATTTGGTGGAATAATTCTAGAAAAAATATATAAGATCGCGAAATTGGGATAAAGGTTTGCACGCTCAAAAATTTCATGAATCATCCGCTTTGAATGGTTTCAACCGCACTTGACTTTGGGGGTGTAAGAGCGACTCTCCATAATTTTCCTTACAAAACATGAAAAAATCCGAAAGTTTTTTACTATGAAATACGTATCTCGGAAAGTCAAGATTTTTATTATTTGTTCAAAAATTTTGGAAATCCCGGGATGAAACAACTCCTAGGAGGGGGTTTAAAATCAAAAAACTTGCATAAAATACCAATTTGATGCGGGAAATAGTGGAAAAAATAAATATCACTCAACAATGAAAAAGAAGTTTGAGGGATTTAAGGATTTTTTAGACTGGAAGTGTTTTGCTATCCTCCAATATGATGATTACCATCGATTCTTATGACTATCATTGATGTGTGGGGGTTGTCACATACCCTATCGGGAATCTAAAATTTCATAAATTGTTAAGAATTTTAAGAAATTTCTGAAATACGGCCAATTAATTCTAGAAAATATATACGCTCACGGGATCATCTCACGGGATTATTTTGGAATAAAAAACTTGCAGATTTTTTCATGTTTTTTGAGGAAAATTATCGAAAGTCACTTTTTTACCCCCAACTTCAAGGGCAATTTTCACCCCCTTAGAAGGGGATTGAGCACTTAAAAAAAATACGTGTCACTTATTTTCCACTCCTCTACAACATATTAAAGTTTCATCGAAATCGGAGCCGGACACCCTTCCTTGTGACTTGGAGACCCTTCCTTGTGAGATACTTTTTTATTCTTCTTCTTTAAGTCCTTAAACTAATAAACTTTTTGATATGTTGGCAATATTTCATTTTATTTCTATATAGTTTTAGATAATTTAAAATTTAATTTATATTTTGGAAATAAAATTGAATGTTGCCGTCTATAAAACTTTACTACAAATGAGAATAAGTTAAATAAATTTCGTTATATTTAGGTTATACATTTACAAAGTTATAACATAACTTATTTTAAACTAAATGGTTAACTCATGAAAGTTAAATTTTAACCGAGGTTAAAAATTGTTACTCGGGTTATGTATTAACAATTTTATAGTTTACGAGTATGTTATATACTCAAAATTATTCTTTCCCTATGTTGCCGTCGGCTAGAAAAATATATCTCGACGGATTATTTGCTCAAATACGTAAACCCTCGATTTAACGGACCCCGATTTAACGGACGCTCGATTTAATGAACCTCGATTTAACGGACGCTCGATTTGACGGACAATTCTTTATTTTCAAATGGGATTATTAAATGATTTTTGAAAGATGTTCTGGAATATAGCCACTTAGGACAAGATTCGGCCATTTGTCTCTTTAGGCGGAAATATATTGAATTGTTAATCATGAAAAATCGCGCAAAAGAACCATGGAATGGTACACCTTTCTTTGTTCGATGCATAGTTTTACTGAATAATTAACAAATAAATGCATTAGTATCATTCGTAAGAATGATTTTTTTTTTTTTTTATTAATTAAAATATGCAGGACGGCTATAGCCGTCATTTCCCTAAATGTCACCACAAAAATTACGGCTATAGCCAACATTTGCGGGAACGAGTTGAATAGTTTAGAGGTTCGGAAGTTCTAATCTTAATCTTTCAGAAAATCATACAGAACTAGGTGATAATCAGGCGAATTCTCGAGATATTCAATTTCTTAAGAAAATCATAAATTCTTACTATAGCGCAGGTTATTAAAGTATTTATTTGACCACGTGAATCTCATTAGCTTTTTAAATGGTTTAAAGGTTCGGAAGTTCTAATCTTATGTAGTATTTACATTGATTGTTTTCGATGTTGTTTTCAGATTTTGGTTTTTGTTGTTGTTTTTCGTCACGATATTAGCAAAGAAATTCTCCAATTCCATACAAAAACTTATCGTTAGTATGGACATAAACCCAAGTTATCCACCAATATTATACAGTGGTTTGATTAAATATAAATGATTAAATATAATAAATGATATTAATACTGAAAACAACATCCAAAACAACGAAAATATATCGGGTTGATATATTTTTGGTTGTTTTCGATGTTGTTTTCATAAAATTTATCGACACATCGATATTAATTTTATGTACATTAGTGATGGGCTAATTTGGTTAATTATCTAACCAAGAGCATTTCGTTCATTTTGATCATTAACCAGGTTAAATTAATCTGATCTTTTAACCAACTGTAGTTAAATATCAGGCACGATAAAATCTTGAACTAATATCGGCACGATGGTAACCGTCGCTTAATAATTTGGGACGCTGCTGTCGTAAAAATCGGAAATATGAGGAAACCTTTTTCTTCCATCAACGGGCCCTCATTCATAAACCACAATCTGCATCGACTTACAAGGCAATAGGATTTGTACTCACCTTAATAAAAAACTAGAAGAGGCTGTTGATTCACTGCATAAACGTTTATCGTAAATTTAATGGAGGAAGATAGTCTGCTTATGGATCAGTCGACGAGCCTTCGGTAGATGTAAACGGTACAAATGATGTATTGGATACAACCGACAAACGGAAGAAGTTAAATTGTGCCAAACTGAATTGTGATGATTATGATCGAATCTTTCGCAGAATTCGAAATGATGTAATACCATTAATGATATGAGTATGAATATGTAAAATTGAAACAGAATTTAAGGCGACGTAGCACCTTCAAAATTGAAAAAAAAAGTTTTTAAAGATTTTTTTAATGGAATAAAAAGAGATATCTTTTAATGAAACTTTCCATTGACATTTTATGTGTGGGTAACTGCAGCAGGGAAACTTTCGAATTTCAAAATGATACTTGGCATACCGATTAAGCCCAATTTGTGCTAATTAGTGCTCATGGGAAAAAATTAGTGCTAGTCCAGGAGCCGAAAAAACGCGAAAAGAAAATTTAAATTTCGCCTGAAAGAAGAAAAAATAAAACCCAATTTCTAGAAAAAACAGAAATAATTTAATTTTAAAACTTCACAAAAGCGGCTCCACCGACGAAATTTGTGCTTATCATAAAAATATGATTTTTATAAATTTTCATTAATAAATTGAGCAAAAACAAACTAGCCCCTAAAAGATACTATATTGAACATACAAAATACAGAAGTATAACGTTCAATAATATTTTTGTTGAACAACATATTAACAAATGAAATAACTTATTATACAATCAAAGAATAAGCATTTCAGATAGCATATTCCTGTCACGCATGTTCATTGCCGTCCGAAAAATAAAGAGGCTGAATTTGTGCTAATCCAGAATTGGCCCAATTCCGTTGAACAACAAAGACCGTTGAATGAACAATTTTCTGACAAAAAATGTTGTACAAACCAATGAAGTTGGCACTTGTGATTGCATATTCCTATCAGGTATGTTCATTGCCATCCGAAAAATATAGTGGCTGAATTTGTGCTAATCCAGAATTGGCCCAATTCCGTTGAACAACAAAGACCGTTGAATGAATAATTTTCTGACAAAAAATGTTCTACAAACCAATGAAGTTGGCACTTTTAATTGCATATTCCTATCAGGTATGTATGGCCACCATATTTTTCGGATGGCAATGAACATACCTGATAGGAATATGCAATCAAAAGTTCCAACTTCATTGGTTTGTAGAACATTTTTTGTCAGAAAATTGTTCATTCAACGGTCTTTGTTGTTCAACGGAATTGGGCCAATTCTGTATTAGCACAAATTCAGCCACTATATTTTTCGGATGGCAATGAACAAACCTGATAGGAATATGTAATCAGGAGTGCCGGCTTCATCGGTTTGTAGAACATTTTTTGTCAGAAAATTGTTCATTCAACGGTCTTTGTTGTTCAACGGAATTGGGCCAATTCTGGATTAGCACAAATTCAGCTACTATATTTTTCGGATGGCAATGAACATACCTGATAGGAATATGTAATCAGAATTGCCAACTTCATTGGTTTGTAGAACATTTTTTGTCAGAAAATTGTTCATTCAACGGTCTTTGTTGTTCAACGGAATTGGGCCAATTCTGTATTAGCACAAATTCAGCCACTATATTTTTCGGACGGCACTGAACAAACCTGATAGGAATATGTAATCAGGAGTGCCGGCTTCATCGGTTTGTAGAACATTTTTTGTCAGAAAATTGTTCATTCAACGGTCTTTGTTGTTCAACGGAATTGGGCCAATTCTGGATTAGCACAAATTCAGCTACTATATTTTTCGGATGGCAATGAACATACCTGATAGGGATATGTCATCAGAATTGCCAACTTCATTGGTTTGTACAACATTTTTTGTCAGAAAATTGTTCATTCAACGGTCTTTGTTGTTCAACGGAATTGGGCCAATTCTGTATTAGCACAAATTCAGCTACTATATTTTTCGGATGGCAATGAATATACCTGATAGTATTATGCAATCAAAAGTGCCAACTTCATTGGTTTGTAGAACATTTTTTGTCAGAAAATTGTTCATTCAACGGTCTTTGTTGTTCAACGGAATTGGGCCAATTCTGGATTAGCACAAATTCAGCCTCTTTATTTTTCGGACGGCAATGAACATGCGTGACAGGGATATGCTATCTGAAATGCTTATTCTTTGATTGTATAATAAGTTATTTCATTTTTTAATATGTTGTTCAACAAAAATATTATTGAACGTTATACTTCTGTATTTTGAAGTCGCTGAAGTTGGCCCGAAATATCAGCCCGAAATTTTTGGTTTGTTTCTTCGCTAAAATGTAACCATCCCGAAAAAAATTTACGTGTAGAAAAAGTGTAGTCTCATCCCGAAAAATATAATATGCATAGTGTTGGCGTACACTTTAAGAAAAAAATTAATGTTTATTTAGTGTAGTCGTACTACCAGTACATTTTTATCATTTTTTGTTTTCTAATTCTAAAGTTATATTAGAGTAGTAATGAAATTTGATAATATTTTTTAAAATCTAAAACAAACGGTAAAATATAAAAAATATTATAAAGTTAAAAGCTTTAATTAGGAGAAATATAAAATAATTTTTTGATGAAAAGCTATATGAGTGCATAATTTCTTTATGTAAACGGATTAAAACATAACCCTTAAATATATTGATAAAAATTTATAAAAACAATATAGAAATGTTTGTAAAGCGAAATTCTTAATGGACCCAACGCTATAAATGACACTAGTGACGAATAGCTAGGGATTAAGTAAATGATCCTTTAGAGACCCATTTATTTAGCATATATAAAAAATGGAAATGTTGATTTATATGTATTTACTTATATATATATAGTTATGTATGTGTATTGATTCTTCTGCAATTGTTTCGTAGGTTTCAACCAAAGTCTAAAATGCTTTTATGTAAATTTAATAACTTTATTTTTAATGAACAAAACTTCACCAACACGTCTTAACAGCCCGGACTTAAACATTTAACAAAACAAAAAGGTGGCAAGAGTAATTAGCCTCTTGTTACAATATTAACAGAAATTGAAAAGGTTGCATTATGTAAAAACAAGTGAATTTAATGAACTTTACTAATTTTGGTAACTAATGCAATTTGGCAATTTTAGATTTTATTTTTTATTATAATTATTTTAAAAATTGAATATCGTTTAACGATGCACATTTCCTGCGTTGTTGTTGTACCGATGCGCGTGTACTGTGTTGTTGTGCCAATGCGCGTGTACTGTGTTGTTGTTGTACCGATGCGCGTGTACTGTGTTGTTGACGTCCTCGTCATTTACATCCTTCGCAACAGATTGATTTGACTGAAACAGTTTGCGTTTAAATGTTCTTTTGTTTTTTCTGCGAATGATAAAGGCTATTAGTATTATTATAAATATAATTGTGGACGATGTTATCGCGAACGTGTATTGGAAATTTTTAATTTGTTTGTTTCCAATTTCGATTTTTTCGAAGTTTTTGATCGTTTGTTTTGCCAGAAGTGGTATATCCACACGATCTAGCATGGTTACATTAATTCCGATATTATCCAAAGGTTGGATTAATGTTAACTTATGTTTATGTGGAGTTTTGTTATTCAAATAGCTCCTATTATCAATGGTTATTGAGCATTGCGAAAATTTTAGTAATTTGATGCCCTTAATTTGTGCATTTTTTATGTTACACGTGGTGGAAATTGATGTTCCTTTAGGTGACGAAATGTACAGGTAACCATCTTCCAAAAGTTTTACTTCTTCAATTGGCTCCATTTGTTGTGTGTTACAGCTCGTGTTTTTGTTGTTTATTAGTTCAGGAATACAGTGTCCATTATTTAAATATATTTGTTTCATTTGACACATGTAAATTTGTTCCACCATTGGACAAGGCTTATCAATTATCATGTAATTTTCGGTATTGGATATTATATGGTTATAAGGTTGGACAATAATTTGATTCTTAACAGGATAAGTTTGGATTTTGTAAAGGTTGAAGTAGTGATTGTTAAATTGAGGGATTTCGACTATGATTACCAAATCAGTATTGTTGTAAAACGCCTTAATTCCCAATAAAGAATAAATTTGTTCTTCCGAGTTAATTCTTATATTATCTTTATCAAACTCTGAGGTTAGATATTCCATTTCTTCGTTGTCTAGTATATGCCTACTAATTACGTCGTTTTTTGCGAAAGTCAGAATCTCGTGAACTTCGTTAGTTTGGTCCTGTATGATTTGAATTTGATCAAATAATTGTAAAAATAACCTATTTATATAATTATCTTGTATAAATTTATTTTCAGAAATTTTCCCAGTATTAATCCGTTCATTAATTTGAATTGTTAGATTATTTATATGTTCCACTATTTGTTCGTTACGACTGATTAATTGTTCATTTATTTTAATTTGGTCATTAAGTTTATTAGTTAATTGGTAACGTCCGTCCTCTAATTTTTGTATTGAATTTTGAATTTCGTTTAGGTCTTGTTGATCTAAGTTCCCAGTTATGGCTTTTATAAAACTGCCTAATGGATTAAAAAGTCCCCGCTTTTGACGTGCTTTGTATGTATTTGGCAATATATTATATAAGGATTTCTCTACTTGTTTTAACCTTCTTTCGGCTCTTAATACTAGCATGTATCCTTCCATTTTATGAGTCCTTATCAACATTTTGATATTTTGTAGAGTAACGTTTATTTGAACAAAATTTCTTTCAATATCCTCCAATTCGATTATGTGGATTAATTTTGAGTAACTTTCTGTTACTCTAGCTTCTCCTAATTGAAGAGCTGACACTCCCTTCCCGTTGTTTAGATCGAAGTGTTCTAAACTCTGTGTCGCTACAGCCTGGAGCATTCTGTAACAGAATATTATCTTTGTTTAGATGTTTACTACAATTTCTTATTCTACGCTTATGCACTTTGCGTTTGTTAGTTACGACAGTTACGTCATTGTCTTTTGTTACTGTGTGCTTTATGTATTTCGGTACTAACTTGTCCCTTGTCGTAGATTTTTCAAAGATTGTTTGATCTTCATGAAATTGTATTGGCTCTTGGCGTGTTTTATTCAGAGTATTAATATTCCTAGATTTATTTTGCAGATTTGCTTCCTTAATAACCTTTGTTATTTCTTGATAATTATTTCGCAAATCTTTCAAATATTCGTTTAATTGCTCAGGCAAATCTTCAGGAATATTTTTAATAATTAGATGTCCTTTATGAAGCTCGAATGGCGTTATGCCTGTTGCAGAATGAATAGATGAATTATAGGCGAAGGTTGCCTCTTCCATCAATTCGATTATTGAAATTTCTTTCTTTTTTTCCGCGATTATCCGAGTTAGTTCCGTTAAGGTACTATGACATCTCTCAATCGGACTGTTTCCGGTTGACGATTTTGCTGTGGTGGTGTGCAATGCTATACCATGCAAATTCATTAATTGAACAAAAAAATCGGAGTTAAATTTGGTGGCTGAATCGACTGTGATCTGCTTCGGCAAACCTTCCCTAGCGAAAAATGTTTTGAATTTCTTCGCGATTGTTTCTGATTTTCTGTTTGCCAATTCAAATGTTGCTAGATATTTTGAAAATTTGTCAATTATAGTCAGAAAAGTTTTTGAACGTAGGACAAATGTATCGCAATGGAGTATCTCCATTGGTCCGTTCGGAGTTGGGGATAATTTAAATTTTAAATTAATTGGTTTCCTTTCGTATTTGTTTATTTGGCAGGTTTCACATTCAGCTATGAATTTAGAAATTTTTTGTTTAAGTTTTGGGAAAAAATAAATTCGTTTTATTTTTTCAAAATTTTCATTTATTCCTCTATGATATGGAATATGAACATTTGTTATTATTCTCAATTGCTCATCGTTATTAACGATGTCCTGTAACCAGACCCTGGATCGCACAAGTTGATTTTTACCTTGGGTTCCTAAGTGCTTTTGGAATAATAAAAATGTTTTATCGTCGGTATATAATCCCGAGATAGTTTTTGTAACATATTTATTAACAATTCTATCGATATCTTCCTGTTTAAATTCTTTTTTCGGAAGGTATATTGTTTATATGTTAGAAACTTTATTATAAATCGTTCATTCAGCTCGTCGAAGTTATCGTCGACTATAACATAGATTTGCCTTTTGAAGTGATTTATTGGTGTTAATGTTTCGAAATTAACATTTTGATTTCTGACCGATCTTGGGTTAATTTCTAAATTTAACAAATCGTTCATGTTATTGTTCATGTCGATTTTGTATGATGTCTGCTCCGTCCTTTGAACAACATTTTTAATTTTATTGACTTTATTGTCTAATCCTAATTGTTCAGTATTCTTGGTACCTGGCTGAACACTAGGCTTGTTAGAGACTATGGAATCGATTGTTTCCGGGTAAGATAACGATTTATTATGTAATGATTTATTTAATTGAATTCGTGACAAGGCATCTGCGTTCGTGTTAGATGTACCTTTTTTGTAGCAGATTTCGTAGTCGTACTCTTCAAGACGCATACGCCACCTAACTATTTTAGAATTCGGGTCTTTTGCATTAAATAGCCAGACCAGGGGTTTATGGTCGGTTATGATGAAAAAATGTTTGCCGTATAAATATGGTCGGAAGTATTTCACCGCCCAAACTATCGCCAATAGTTCCTTTTCTATGGTGCTATAGTTAATCTCTGTTTTCGAGAGTGTCCTTGATGCAAAGCATATAGGCAAATCACTACCTATTTTACCCTGTGATAAGACTGCACCTAACGCGAAATTGGATGCGTCTGTTGTTAGTACAAAGGGTTGTTCAAAGTCAGGAAATTTTAAAATGGGTTCGGTTGTGAGAATTTTCTTACACAATTCGAAACTGTTGATGTATTCATCATTAATTACTATTTTTGCTTTTTTTGTTAGACATTGCGTTAAAGGTTTCGTAATTTTACCAAAATTTTTGATAAACTTTCGGTAGTAACCGATCATTCCCAAAAATGATTTGATCTGCTGTTGTGTCTGGGGTAATGGCATTTGTGTTATTGCATCGATTTTAGCCGGATTGGGCTTAACTCCTTCAGGAGTGATTATGTGACCCAAAAACCCAATTTCCTTTCTACAGAAGTAGGTTTTATCCAACTGTATTTTCAAATTAGCTTTTCTTAATTTGCTAAATACTTTTTCGATGTCTAACATGTGCTCTTCTAGGCTTGTACTATATATTATTATATCGTCTAGATGGCACAACACATTATTTCCTATTAAGTCCCCAAGGACGTTGTCCATGACACGTTGAAACGTGCTTGGTGCATTTTTTAAGCCGAAGGGCATTCGGGTGAATTCGAAGTGCCCTGATTCAACTATGAATCCGGTTTTAGCAATGTCTTTTGGGTGCACCTGTATTTGGTGATACCCAGAAGCTAAATCTATATTAGAAAAATAAATAGCTTTTCCTAGTTTGTCGAGGATATCCGTAATGTTAGGAATCGGATATTTACCGTCTATGGTTTGTTTATTTAATTGCCTATAGTCAATACATACTCGATATTGTTTATTTCCCGCAGAGTCAGGTTTTTTTGGTACCACTATCACTGGGCTAGCCCAAGGTGAATAAGATTTCCGTATTATACCATTCTCTAGGAGCTTCTCCATTTGACTTTGAATTTCTTTTTTTTGAAAGGGATCATATCTATATCTTTTCATATAGACCGGTTTTTCATTTTCTAAATTAATTAGATGTTTTGTTTTGTTAGAAAATGTAAGTTTTTCATTTTCTTTGTAGAAAATGTCCACAAACTCCTTACATAATTTAAATATTCGTTTTCTTTCCTCTTTATTCAATCCTTCAATCCTTCAAGCCTTAATTTGGCCTCAAAGTCTTCTAACTGGAAACGGTCGCTTTCCGCGAGAGAATGAAAATTAATTTCATTAAATTCGTTTAATGGTTGTACCTCTATAGGTTCCACTAAAAATACTTCCTTAGATTCGTTAGATTCATTTATTATTTCTACACAGGCTTTATATTTGTTACTTGTTTTGTATACGCCTTCTTGTATAGAGACTTTGTCTTGCAATTTTACAGGTTTTATATAAAATTGTCCATTTAAAAATTTGACAGGAATTTCCACAACTATTTTTGTTAGTGGTCCAAAAAGAAAGGTTTAATACATGATTGTACTTTATCATGTAGATTTATTGAAAAGGTTGGACTTTTTAATTTTTTGCAATCTAATAAAACATTTGCACTTAAGTTTGCAAGATTTTCGTATCCTATTAGCCCGTCAAAAAATTTGTGAAATTTTAGAATATAAAATTCGATTGGTTTACCAATTTCTTGGAATTTAAGATTAGTTTTCTCTGTCAGAGTAATCGATTTTAGAAGACTTTTCACTTCTAAATTTGTTTTTTGTCTTTGATCCGGTGAAACAAATTCAGGATTTATAAATGATTTGTTGGCACTAGTGTCAACTAGAAATTTAAGGTATTTGTTGTCTATTGACAAAATAATAAAGGGTAGAGTAGAAAAGTGTGATATATTAAATATATCTGAATTTCCGAGGCTTTTAATTAAAAATCCTCATCGTTTACTTGTGACTCAATATTAAAATGTTCGGTTTTAATATTTTTTGAGCTAGTAATTTGATTTTGGTCCTTTTCATTTTTTTCTTTTTTTGGGATGGTTTTCCGCCAATGTCTAAAATTATGTTTAAAATTTGATGTAGCTGAAGTAGAAGGTTCTTTTTCTTGGATGCCTTTAGGTATGAACTGTTTAAATGTGTGTTTTCTATTTGTAATTTCAATTTGATTGTTATAATTTTTTAGTTTCTGAATATTTTCCTCTTTGACTACCAGGTCTCTTGCTTCCACCAAGCTGCCTGGATTAGATGCTCTCTAGATCCTAAAGGTTCTTTTAACGCTGTTTGATATATAGTCAAACCTAGCTTTTGATAATGATTTATTTGGTGTTCTATAATATCATTATTATTATTATTAAGTTTTACCTGTGTTACCAGTAATGTTAAAATTCCCTGAATTTTCGAATATAATGCTTCTGGAGTTAAATTGTTTTTAATTAAAGAATTTAGTTCCAACTGTAAGTTTGATTCGTCGCGCTGGTCAGCATATTTCTGAACCAGGTGACTTCTAATCTCCTTCCAGTTTAACCCTACATTATGTGTCGTTAACGAATTATTTGACGATCCAATTATTTTATTCCTGATATTGTGGATTATGATTTTGTATTGGTCGGTTTTTTCGATTTTTGCACATAATTTTAAAGTAACGTCACACGTATCTAAAAACCGTATTAGATCCGCTTTATTGCCGTCGAAAGGTACTATATTTTTCGTGATTTTATCTACGTTAAACAGTTCTAATATTTGATTAACACTCTCCATTTGATTAATTTCTGTTTTTTCAATTTTTGGAGAATTAGGAAAATGTAAAATTAGATTCGATTTGTATATCGATTCTTCTGACGAATTTTCAGATTCACTTATGGTGTTTATATCTTTCTCAGATTTATATGATTTAAGTAGAGATTTATTTCATTTAAAATTACACTTCGAAAAACTTTCGTTCAACTTTATTTGATCAGATTTTAATTTAATTTTTAATGAATCAAAACTATTTTCAGAGTATGAATTTTCTCCCATTAAAATATTAATCACGCCACCAAAGAGTTTGATAAGGTTTCGCGATTTGAGATGTAATTTGTCAATCCCGCTACGTAAAGTTTTATACGTTTTAGAATTTAGATTTTTTACAACTTTCACAGTTGGGTTTGTAAAGTCATAGATTTTTTATAAAAAAATATTGGATTGTTAGTATAAAAGAAAGGAAAGAAGGATTACATTAATAAAATGATAAAAAAAAATGTGTACCTTGCTATGAAGAGGATCACAAGTTGTTTCATCGTATGTTAATTCACCGTTAATTCTTAATGTTCCACTTTACTTGTCTTTTATTTTTATTTATGTAAGTGTTTTTTTTTTTGTTTTAATGTTCACTGTTTCACAACACAAAAAAAAATAGTTTTTGTTACACAAAAATGTTTATGGTTATTACACAAAATAAAATTTTAGAAATTTTAATTTATTGGATTTAATTTAAAAAAAAAATTGGTTATCCTATCACTGCGCCAGTTATGTATGTGTATTGATTCTTCTGCAATTGTTTCGTAGGTTTCAACCAAAGTCTAAAATGCTTTTATGTAAATTTATTAACTTTATTTTTAATGAACAAAACTTCACCAACACGTCTTAACAGCCCGGACTTAAACATTTAACAAAACAAAAAGGTGGCAAGAGTAATTAGCCTCTTGTTACAATATTAACAGAAATTGAAAAGGTTGCATTATGTAAAAACAAGTGAATTTAATGAACTTTACTAATTTTGGTAACTAATGCAATTTGGCAATTTTAGATTTTATTTTTTATTATAATGAATTATTTTTGTCAGCGATTTTGTGATTTTACCAGGTTGGATTTAATTTTTCTGGTGTCAATCCTAGAGATAAATCTAAGTGGTGGCGTATATTGGCAGGTAGGTCTTGGTTATTCCGATCTACCCTGAGCAGCCCAGATCCATATCATGAACAGAAAATACTATTTTTAAATTATTTTTGTGAGTGATTTTGTGATTTTACCAGGTAGGCTTTAATTTCTCTGGTGTCAATCCTAGAGATAAATCTAAGTGGTGGCATATATTGGCAGGTAGGTCTTAGTTATTCCGATCTACCCTGAGCAGCCCAGGTCCATATCATGAACAGAAAATACTATTTTTAAATTATTTTTGTCAGCGATTTTGTGATTTTACCAGGTTGGCTTTAATTTTTCTGGTGTCAATCCTAGAGATAAATCTAAGTGGTGGCGTATATTGGCAGGTAGGTCTTGGTTATTCCGATCTACCCTGAGCAGCCCAGATCCATATCATGAACAGAAAATACTATTTTTAAATTATTTTTGTGAGCGATTTTGTGATTTTACCAGGTAGGCTTTAATTCCTCTGGTGTCAATTCTAGAGATAAATCTAAGTGGTGGCATATATTGGCAGGTAGGTCTTGGTTATTCCGATCTACCCTGAGCAGCCCAGGTCCATATCATGAACAGAAAATACTATTTTTAAATTATTTTTGTGAGTGATTTTGTGATTTTATCACCAATATACGCCACCACTTAGATTTATCTCTAGGATTGACACCAGAGAAATTAAAGCCTACCTGGTAAAATCACAAAATCGCTCACAAAAAGAATTATATAACACGGTTTCATATTCATTAAATAAAGCAGCCGTGCAATCATTCATTATATTAATCACGTAGGAGTCTTTCATGCTCGTATATATTTACTTATATATATATATATAAGTAAATACATGTAAATCAACATTTCCATTTTTTATATATGATAAATAAATGGGTCTCTAAAGGATCATTTACTTAATTCCTAGCTATTCGTCACTAGTGTCATTTTTTTTTTTTTTCAATTATCAACTTTATTTATTTACAAATAATTAAATATATACATACATGTTCTAAATTTTTAATATTAAGTTGATAAGATAGGTGTCCCTTTGGTTCAAATTGAACTCGTTTCAGGGGCACCGATTCTATCAATACAAGAAATCTATTCTATATGATTATTAAATATATGTTGTACTGCTATTTACAATTTCAATTTTGATGTCAGTTTACATAAGAATAGAATCAGTTTGTTGCAGAACTTATTACCAATACAAAATCAAAATATAAAGTTTGTATACAAAGTGAGAATCGACACATTTAAGGGAAGAGGTGCCGAATATTTTTAGTTTGCTTAAGCCAAATAAGAAGAGTTTTGGAAAATACAAACAGACCACTACACATTCTTAAATGAGTAGGCAAATTGTTAAATAATATTGGAGAGATCACACTGAAGAAGGACCTTCGGAGATTTGATTTAAATTTCGGAACATTTTTTTTGAACTGGAAATTAGATCGAAGGTTATAATCCGCGTAGTTTGCGAAATCATTTCCGCTAATTATGTAAAATAGTTTTAATACCTTAAAAACGTATAAATGTTGTAACGGCAATAACTCTAACGATTGAAATATAGGCCAAGAAGGGTCTTGAGTAGCTCTAAAACCCATAATACGAATTATATGCTTCTGACGCACATACACCGGGTTTAATATAGTCTGACATGCCCCACCCCAACAAGATAAGCCATATTGGAGAATTGGGTCAACCAAGGCACAATACACAATGCGCAGGAGATAATTTGGACAATATAATCGTAGGACATACATTTTCCTTGCAACCAATAAAAGTCTAATTTTCAAGCTTTCAACTTGAGACTTCCAGTTCAGCTTTTCATCTATTATAATACCCAAATATCTAAATTCGCTTACTTGGTTAACCTGAAAGCAACCAGTTGAGGCGCATGGAATATTACTATTACAGCCGAATTCATGATAGTTAATAGGACATGCTGATGAGTTTCGTTGTTTGAAATGCATGAATTTAGTTTTATCACTTAACAGAAAGTTATGTGCTTTCAGCCAAAAAGACAATGAAACTAAATCTTGCTGGATGCAATTAATATTGTATGAAATGTCGGGACCGGAGTACGTAAAAGATACATCGTCAGCAAATGCAGTAGGGGACCCATTGAAATTTTGTGAAAATATTCCATTAATGTAGACTAAAAATAGCAATGGTCCTAACACTGAACCCTGCGGAACCCCTATCCTGATCTCCAGTTCATTACTCAACTGTCCGTTTACTCTAACACATTGAGATCGACCATTTAAATATGAACTAAACCACTTCTGGATCGCCTCGCGGAACCCCCAGCAGGACAATTTCTTTAATAAGATGGTATGATCAACTCTGTCAAAAGCCTTTGTCATATCAATATATAAAGCTGAGACAGTTTGGCCATTATCCATTTGGACAGTAATTTGATCCAGAAACGATAAAAGTGCTTTTTCGGTGTTCTTTTTTTTTCTGAACCCGTATTGTGCTCCGGAGAGTAAGTTATTGACATTTAAAAAAACTAAAATTCTTTTTTTCATAATCTTTTCAAATATTTTCGAAAATACAGACAGGAGTGAAATCGGGCGATAATTGTTAATACACGATTTATCACCTTTTTTAAAAAGTGGGATAACTACAGCTTTTTTGAGATATAACGGAAACGTTCCTGTTTCCACGCTTAAATTAAAAATAAAGGCTAGGACATCCACTAAGAAACAGGCAAGTGGCTTTATAACACTATTGGTTATACCATCTATCCCAGGAGAAGATTTTTCTTTCAAAGAATTTATCACATAATATAATTCGCAGGGCGTAATGGGAGAGAAATAAAAACTGTTTACTGTGTTATTACTGTCCATAATTAGTCGTCCCTTGTCAGTGGTTGCTAAATCAACTGTTGAGATGTTATTTGAACCTACACTCGTAAAATATTCATTAAATTCATTGGCAATTGTAGCTGGATCTGATACATTGTATCCTAACTGAGAATTTATTTCTTTAATATCATTTGACTCTGGATACCCGGTTATAATTTCGTTAACGGTTTTCCAGTTCTTGCGAGCACTTTTACCATTAAGACGAAATTGATTTTTGTAAAATCGTTTTTTGGATTTATAGCGCTGGGTCCATTAAGAATTTCGCTTTACAAACATTTCTATATTGTTTTTATAAATTTTTATCAATATATTTAAGGGTTATGTTTTAATCCGTTTACATAAAGAAATTATGCACTCATATAGCTTTTCATCAAAAAATTATTTTATATTTCTCCTAATTAAAGCTTTTAACTTTATAATATTTTTTATATTTTACCGTTTGTTTTAGATTTTAAAAAATATTATCAAATTTCATTACTACTCTAATATAACTTTAGAATTAGAAAACAAAAAATGAAAAAAATGTACTGGTAGTACGACTACACTAAATAAACATTAATTTTTTTCTTAAAGTGTACGCCAACACTATGCATATTATATTTTTCGGGATGAGACTACACTTTTTCTACACGTAAATTTTTTTCGGGATGGTTACACTTTAGCGAAGAAACAAACCAAAAATTTCGGGATGATATTTCGGGCCAACTTCAGCGACTTCAAAATACAGAAGTATAACGTTCAATAATATTTTTGTTGAACAACATATTAAAAAATGAAATAACTTATTATACAATCAAAGAATAAGCATTTCAGATAGCATATCCCTGTCACGCATGTTCATTGCCGTCCGAAAAATAAAGAGGCTGAATTTGTGCTAATCCAGAATTGGCCCAATTCCGTTGAACAACAAAGACCGTTGAATGAACAATTTTCTGACAAAAAATGTTGTACAAACCAATGAAGTTGGCAATTCTGATTACATATTCCTATCAGGTATGTTCATTGCCATCCGAAAAATATAGTAGCTGAATTTGTGCTAATCCAGAATTGGCCCAATTCCGTTGAACAACAAAGACCGTTGAATGAACAATTTTCTGACAAAAAATGTTCTACAAACCGATGAAGCCGGCACTCCTGATTACATATTCCTATCAGGTTTGTTCATTGCCATCCGAAAAATATAGTGGCTGAATTTGTGCTAATCCAGAATTGGCCCAATTCCGTTGAACAACAAAGACCGTTGAATGAACAATTTTCTGACAAAAAATGTTCTACAAACTAATGAAGTTGGCACTTTTAATTGCATATTCCTATCAGGTATATTTATTGCCATCCGAAAAATATAGTAGCTGAATTTGTGCTAATCCAGAATTGGCCCAATTCCGTTGAACAACAAAGACCGTTGAATGAACAATTTTCTTTCAACTTCATTTTTTCAAAAAGTGTTCTACAAACCAATGAAGTTGGCACTTTTGATTGCATATTCCTATCAGGTATGTTCATTGCCATCCGAAAAATATGGTGGCCATACATACCTGATAGGAATATGCAATTAAATGCTTATTCTTTGATTGTATAATAAGTTATTTCATTTTTTAATATGTTGTTCAACAAAAATATTATTGAACGTTATACTTCTGTATTTTGTATGTTCAATATAGTATCTTTTAGGGGCTAGTTTGTTTTTGCTCAATTTATTAATGAAAATTTATAAAAATCATATTTTTATGATAAGCACAAATTTCGTCGGTGGAGCCGCTTTTGTGAAGTTTTAAAATTAAATTATTTCTGTTTTTTCTAGAAATTGGGTTTTAGTTTTTCTTCTTTCAGGCGAAATTTAAATTTTCTTTTCGCGTTTTTTCGGCTCCTGGACTGGCACTAATTTTTCCCATGAGCACTAATTAGCATAAATTGGGTTTAATCGGTATGCCAAGTTTCATTTTGAAATTCGAAAGTTTCCACCCACACACATTTTATTTAACTGAAAGTATACAAAAAAAAATTGTTTTTTGATTTTTTTTAGCCCAAGGCCGTCTGCTACAAGGGTTTTCCAAAAACACTGAAAATTCGCGGCATGCATCATAACTACTCTCAGAAACGTCTGAAAAAACGGGGTTTTATTCAGCATTAAATCGCCCTTGGAATGAACTAAAAGGAAAAAAAAATGGTTGAAAAACAAAGAAAAATTTTCGAATTTTTCGCAATAAATAAAATAATTTTTTTTTTTGAGATTTTCATGTTTATATCATTAAAATCATGTTTTTAAACGTTCATTCTAACATAATCTATCATAAACAAAAATCATAAAAAAAATTTCGATTTTTTGAAAATTTGAAGGGGCTATGTCCCCTTAAATAATAACAGATTTTAAATTTCAAAATTAAAATTTATTTTCAAATATCAGCTCTATTTTTAAGTAATGACTAGTAATGAATCGAAAAATAAATCAAATAATAATAAAAATTCAAAAATGCGGTTTAATTATTTTTTTCGACTAATAATAAATCTATGAAAGATGCATATTGCCATTTAGAAATATCATTTTCTCTCGGTTAAAATCAATCCGGTTTTATAAAATAATCGCTCGGACGGAACCGATGACGCAGGAATCCCCAGAAACCATTTTGAAAGTTGTGAAAGCCGAAGGTAAATTTGTTCTCTGGTTTTCCACCATTGTAGATTATTATTTTTTCGAAGGATTAAATGTTGTCCTCACTATATTGCCACAATTCAATTATAGCTTGACTTTGTATCCACTCTGACAGGGCACTGCAAGTCAAAATGGCCCAATATTGGATTATGCACGACAACTTCTTGAGAAATTACCGAGAATTCGTTAGAAGTGACACCCCGATCTTTCTGAATGAGGTCCGTCATTAGTCCCAGCAACCAATCCGTTGCTTGATTTTTTATTATGTTCGACGTGGTTCTGTTTTTGAAACGCGGATCCAAGTAAATCGACTTGAATGATATAATTTCGTTCTAAATTGTGAAAACGATTTTCGATTCGTTGTATTAACAATTCGATCAATTTGTTAGCTGATGCAGATATCGTTGATGTCCTAATACTATTCAGGTAATATTTCAACCCTTCTATTGTCACCATAACCTTTGAGATAGTGACACTTTTTTTAGCCCTTATCTCGGTAGTTAGACTATCAAAAGGGTTTAAGATCATGCACAGCCTTTTCAAAATATGGAATTCAGCGGTCGTTGGCATTTCCAGCATGCAAGAGAGCTATTGCTGCTTCGACTAGTACTTAAAGCTTACAAAATCTGAAATAAATTTTAAGATAAATAGTTCACTTATAGCCGTTAATATATTATATGTTTATAAATACCTTTCAAACATGAAAAATGTGGAATTCCACCTCGTAGCTACACCATTAATCAGCTTTAAAAGAATAACCGCCTCACTGCCACTCATTTGAAGTTGAAGTTGTCCCAGTTTAGCGGTGGCCTTGGGGCTTCGATGAAAATGCTCAACTACATTTTTCGCTTTTTTCTGAATTTCTATAATCTCGGATATGCCATCTTGAACCACTTAATGTAATTTATGGCAAAGCACCGTTGATTCTCGTATCCTGTCGCGCTAACAGCTAACGAAATGTTTGCGGCATTATCCGTTACGATGGCGTTTACCTTTCTTTCTACATTAAAATTGCAGGTGCAAGTGCACAGTGCATTTATGTTGCAAAAAAAGAGAAAATAACCTGATACGATTTTGCTAACCAATTCGATCATTTCGTTCACTTCAACGATTAGGGTAAAAAGACTTGGTGAAACCAATTTGGAACATCACTAGTACATACAAAGGCTTGTCATAATTTTGATAAATAGCGAAGTTTTTTTTTCGGGAATTAAATTTAATCATTTTAATTTTATGCGATGGACGAATCGTTTGAATACGAAGTTTAATATTTAAATGATTCATCAACACAAGAATATTATAATTCTGTTGAGGAAGACAATTTTAATATAGTTGATTATTCAAATCAAGTATCTCCAATTAGAAAACCCGTCGTAGAAAAACCTAAAAAAAATAAATAAAACCGAAAAAAACAACTCGAGATTTATTGTTGAATGCCGAAGAAAAAGACTCATTTGATGACGCTTTAATAACGTTAGTGTTCAATCGCCCTCCTTCCCATTGAAGAGAGAAGTCCAGGAATAATGAATAAATTGTGATTAGAAATTCTGGACGAACTAAGCCCAAAATTTGGCAGCCTTCTAACCGCAAACATGCTGAAAGAACGATTTAAATATCATTGAGATTTATATACCCGGTTTAAAACAGGAACGGAAAAAACACCAAATGGGTCTGGTGCTTCCCAAAAATCAATGCCATAACATTTTGATAAATTGCGTCAATTAGACAGCGTAATGGCCAAACGACGGTAAATAATTTTTAATCTACATATTGTGGTAAAATAAAATTTAATTGATTTCACGTTGAATTTATATTTTTTAAGGCAAATAACCAATATACATTCAAATGAGCCATCAACTTCTTCTACTACAAATTCAGGTACAATCATCTATTGTCTAGACCTAATTATGCATTATCTGAAGATAATAGTAGTGAAAGTGTCGACGTCAGTGGCTCTATCGACAAGCTTGTGGGAGCAGTGTAGTTAAGTGCTTTACAACGCAACGAAAAGAGATTTGACGACAGGGTGCAGAATTTTGGCGACCAAGTGGCTTGGTTTATGCGTGATTTAATCAACACGGACTTAATTAATAAATATTTCTATGAACTAAGTAAATAAAAGTAGTTTTTTTCTAGAGATAACTATTTTTTTGTAAAACTTTAATTGATACTTTATTCAATAAAACGATGCATATAAACAAGAACAATTTAATTGTTTTTCCGTTCTTGGCAGCTACAGCAGACTTGATTACTCTCACAGATTTCATTTCGATTAAATCAGTCATGCTAATCTACCATTGACCACTGCCAAGTAATTGGGCCATCCGTCATGAAATGTTCGGCCAAATTGTCTCTATTTTCAGTAGCTGATGCAGTTGCATTGTAACCTCCTATATTCAGATTTTTAATTAATTAAATATATAATTTATATTTTACTTCAGAGTTCAGACGAATGATGTATAATTTATTACCTTGTCTCGCAATTTGCGGTAACACATCGAAATGGGATCTCCAACTGCCTCCAATGATCTCTTCTGTCTTAATATTTTCGCGGTCTACCGCATTTGATGTCAAGTACTTTTTTTAATGCGCCTTTTATAATTCTTCCTCCTTCAAGCAAAAGTTATGTAGGCACTAACAGTTAGAGAATTTTTCAATATTCTCCATCGGCTCACAATTAATCCAAAACTGTTCTTAATCACTCTTCTTGTACGAGACTGTCGATAGTTAAATATTAACTTGGAATATTCAAAATTACCAATTGATTTTTGAAGGTTATGGTGTTAATAACCAAGTTTTAAGCCCTAAACAAATTTAATTAGTTGTAAGTTTAACAAAATTTTTAAATATCATTTCATAACTCACCAAATGCTTCATCTCCCAACAAATAATCAGGCAAAACTGGGCCACCTGATATAATTTCTGCTGGTTCCGGTAAATTCATCTCTGAGTTGGAAAATTGTATACCCATTTGAGAATTCTTAAACACACCACCATCACTTTGCCGTCCCTGTGCTCCTACGTTAATTATGAAAAATCTGTATCGGTAATCGTGTATCGCCATTAAAATTGTAGAAAAGAAATTTTTATAGTTAAAAAATTCTGATCCTGAGCACAGCGGTGCCTAAATTAAATATATAAATCAGATTTTGTGAATTATAATTCATTTATTTATGGCGCATATCACATTTGTAATATCCGCCTAAGTAATATTCACAACTATTCGTATATGTTTTCCATCAATGGCTCCCACACAATTCTGAAAGTTTCATCGATGCGTGAATCCTTCAGCTGATTCAGCCCAAATTGCTTTTATTGGCACGGGGAGTACCTTTTCTCTTTAAACGAACCAATTTTCATGTAATGTTTCACGTATCGCAACACATGTTGTTGCTTTCCCATGCAAAGCTGATGGAAGCTTGGCTGTCGCCACTGGCAAGATATCTTTTAATAAATTAAATTTAATATAAATTTTTGAATATTTTATAATGAGCAATACTTTATTTACCTTAAGGTCAAGGCTTGTTTAATAGTAGGAGAAACTGAACACCTCACGATGTTTTATTTTGTTATGTGTGGCCCTACGAATCTCAAAAGCTTATCAAATGTAGCTGGAGTCATTCGAGTGTAATTGAAAAAAGACTCCAGACCATTTAACCGCATCTCATTTAATATAGTTCCACCTCCCAGTGTATCTCGTTTTTGCTCAGTAAAAGATGGTCGTACTCACAACCTTCGTTCACAATTTCGTCTTGTTTTTTTTGATACATACTTTACGTACTGAAATTGACCGGTGTTGGCTTAGTAAAAGAATGGTCGCAGCGGTAATGGTAGCCAATATTTCAGTATGCACCATATTTATTTTATTGACTTTTGACCTTTGGGTCAAAATATAGAAATAATAATTATTCACTTTTAATTCACACTAATCAATTATAAAACACAAAAAATCCACGGTTTACGTTATAATTCAAATTTCTAGTAATTAATATTATAATTTACAGTTAATATTAATCTGTGTTTTAATTTAAAATTCGGGTTTTACACTTAAAATCAATTATATTTCAAGCCACTAATATATTCAGTTTATACATTTTTGTACATACATATTAACAAAATTTAAAATGACAGTTGACACAAGATATGTTTTCAAAATATTAAATTCAAAAACGATCACTTTAAAAAAATATTAAAATGTAGCATTAACCTTTCAGGAAATCATACAGAACTAGGTGATAATCAGGCGAATTCTCGAGATATTCAATTTTTGAAGAAAATATTATATTCTTTGAACGGAAAAGATTATTTATTTTAACTACGCCTATTCGAAAAATGGTTTTTTTAAAGAATAATTTCAATTGGAAAACTATTCAAATATTTCAATATTTCGCCTAAATGCCATCTTTATTTAATTTTTACCAATACAAACACACTTTCGTTTGTTTTTGTTGGTTTAGGACTAATTTAGGTCTAACTTCGAAAGCGTCACCATCATGGATATACGAGCCAGTTATTTATATTTATAGATAAATTTACCAACCCATTTGCTGTTGTCACACATTCCAGTTTTGACCGAAGGGAAATTTTTAATATTTTATCATATCATAGAATTTTTAAATTTTTGGTTGATCACCGTGCGGCTGGATATTCCCAATAATTGTGCGTATTTTTTTCTAAGTTTAACCTTTTTAACATCGTGTAACTGAGGAATCATCGCTTAACGCATTGCACCATAATCACGGACACAATTCGATTAAGAGAAAGAAACGATTCTAATTTTTTGTGGTTTATGCCCGACTGGCTGATTCGAATCTCTTCCAATTATGATGATAAGAGAAATATGCTTTTTCTTATAATATATGTGTGTACTTGAGGCCAACTGATAAAATTTTACATTTACAGACACAACTGGAATTCAAGGGTGCTCTATGCGTTATCATTGCGTATTTAAATAACTCAATAAATAACCATATAAATTGCGATCCGAATCTTGGATTGCTGCGTACAAAATAGGTGGGAATAGTTGCTATATCAGTACAAGCGACGATAATTATAATACGATACTCGTGCGTATCGTGTGTGTAAAAATAAATGCACTAAAATTTTTCTACCTGTTCATTTGAATTCGAACTTCGGTTTTTAATTTGTTGTACTGTGTGTATTGCCGCTTATACAATTGATATCGAGTTTATTATTATTTACTTGTTTGTTTATTTTTTTTTTACCCATGTATATATATAATGTAGATTGTGTTTGTATTAAGACAATCGAATTTTATTTTTTTATACCTATACACCATTAAAACCACAACTTTTTATAAACAAATGTAACAGTCAGGTAAAAAGCGCGAATCAAGCTAGACTTGGTCTAAGGTCTGAAAAACGAATTATATTTTTTGTATTTTCAATTCGTGTTTTTTATGTTTTTTTATTTTCATTTTTTGTAAGAAAATTGTGAGAAAATTCTTTTATAACATAGTTCTTAATATTAAATAGTGCTAAATTAAAAATCAAAAATAAAATAGCGGAAAAGTTGTGCTGGTGAAATTTTATATTGAAAATGAGATGAAAGTGATTTTATATTGTGATTGATAGTGATATTTTTTTGTCTTGTGGTGATCAACAAAATAATTTTGTGCCGAAATGAAAAAAGTGTCTGGATTTAAATTCCGGCTAAATGATGGTGAGTTGCGAAAATTTCCAATATAAGGATTTCCGAATATACAGACCAAAATTTATAACAGGGTTGTGCACGTTATAACACGAAATCCTTCTTAGAAACTAACACTATGTAAAAAATATTTATATACCTGCAATTTTTGTGACTGCACACGGCGAGCACCCTAAGTGTGTCAGTTTTGTATTTTATTTGCTACGATTTTTTGTTACCTGTGCCAGTTATTTATTTAAGGCAGGTAATAATTTAGTTTAGTTTACTGTTTGTTGTTACGATTGTTAAATTTTTTAATATCAAAGTGCATGTATATATATATTTATATACGTCATGCCGTTGTGTGTGTTCGTTTATACGGACGAAATGCAACAGTAAAGATGATAAATATGCGTTATCTAAGTTTAATGTAGAAAATTTTATTTTGTAACATGATCGGTAGTGGCGTGAAATGAATTGTGGTGAAACGATCATATAAAGTTCATCGTACTATAATGTTATCGCATATATTTATGCAATATTCGTTTCGCAACCGGCAATGTTTTTTTCGGTGTATTATATATCCCAAGGTTTTCAGTGTACCCCGTACCGTACCACTGAACCACCATTCACACAATTTTCATTGGTAATTGTTTTAAGAGAAAAACCATAACACAAATGGAATTATTCCCACGTTCATATGGAATATTGCATGTTGATGATAATCAAAATTCTCAGCCAATATGCTAATCTTGAGGATATTTAATAGCGGTACAACGATCTTATAATCAAAATAATACCCAGTGGTTTTCAACCTTTGCACTTTTAGGTTGGTAACATTTACGGATTGTAATTGGAAAAACTTGTTTATTTCGCCAATCTCTCTTTATTAAACTAAAGATCAATATTTTTTTGTAAATTCATAAACATGAGTAATTTATTCAAACGATATGCGAATTCAAAGTAGAAATTTTGCGATGTCCTAGCAAGCCAGACATAACACAAAGTAAACCCCCTTTAAAATTAATTGTTTTTTAGATTATTTTCAGTCAAAGATCATTCGTTTGAAAGGTGTTAAACTTATTATTCATTTGACAATAAATAAAATTTTATTGAACATTAAGTAGTTAGTTATTTTCAAATTGTTTTAAAAACATTTTATGAGTTACTTCGATACTCGTATTTGACAATTCTGTTATATATAGTCTATGTAGTAATAAATCTGCAATTTTTACGTGTCAAATTAAAATATTATTTTTTACATGGAAATATTTTGTTTATTATATATATTTTGCGAAAAGTCACGTATGAGTCTGGCTACTCCAAAACCATATAGCGCTGATCCGCAAGGGTGATATTCTAAATGTTTAACAACCGGTTAAAGGCCGACACATTTTGTCCCCAAAAAGGCAGTGTCCTGCGATATCTTTCACGGATACCACGTTATGCTTCAACCATGTCACGACTTCGCCTATCGCTACCACTTCAGCCTGGTACACGCTGCAGTAGTCAGGGAGACGAACGGAAATATTAACATTGAGCTTCTCACAGAAGACTCCGGCTCCTACCTTGCCGTCTAGCTTAGAACCTTCCGTGAAGAATCGACGAGGCAGTGCCTCGTTTTCCACTATTAACTATCGTCGAGTGTCCTGCTTGAAGACACTTCCAATAAGAGACAGCCGAGAGTCTCGTAGCCACATTGGCTACCATCTGCTTACCAAAAAAATCGATTGGAATAAGGTGGAACATAACCTCTCAAGCGCGTTTAGGTGTTGACCTAAGCGCCCCGCTTATAATCATGCAGGCCGTTCTTTGCACCTTCTCCATCTACTTCCTATATGTTACCTTCTCCAGAGCTGGCCACCACACGCCCACCCCGTACATTAGCACAGGTCTTACCATTGCGGTATAGAGCCAGTATACCAGCTCTGGTTTCAAACCCCATCTCTTCCCTATGGCGTTCCTACCTGAGTAAATGGCTACATTAGCCTTATTCACTCTTTCAACAATGTTAGGCTTCCAGCTGAGCTTACTATCCAAGATTATGCCCAGAAATCTTGCTCTGTCAGCAAAAGCCAGTATAATGCCGTTCACGGTAGGAGGACTAACTACCGGAATTTTATATTTCTTAGTAAATAGTACCAGCTCTGTCTTGGAAGGGTTGATCCCTAATCCACATTTGCTGGCCCATTTCGTAACGATCAGGAGTGCATTCTGCATAACATCCCTAATCATATTCAGATATTTGCCTAAGACAGCTATTGCTACATCATCCGTATACGACCCACACCCTCTTTCTCCAGTTCAAATATAGCAATCCATTTACCACTGCACTCCAAAGAAAGGCGACATTACACCCCCCTGCGTATTTCCTCTAACCACCCGCCATCTAATGGTGGACTCCCCCATTTTCGAGGTAATAATCCTGCTTACCAGCATCTGATTTATCAACCTACTTCAAAAATAACAATCCTTCCATGATCGCCTCCGTTTTTACATTATTAAAGGCACCTTCAATGTCGAGAAATGCTACCATACAGAACTCTTGCGAGTAAATTGACTTCTCAATCATGCGTATCAGATCGTGCAGAGCTGTGTCTACTCCTGGGCTCAATTTTTGATCGAATACCTATATCTACCAACCTTTCCAAGGTTTTCAACAGAAAGGATGATTGAGTTATAGGTCTCAGATCCTTTGGATAGGCAGGTGAGCTTTTTCCAGATTTCGGGATAAAGACCTCCGTCCATTTTCTAGGAATAAAGACCAATTTCAGACATCCCATGAAGATACCTTCCAGCCAGGGGAGGATGACGGCTGTTTTCCTCTGGATCTCTGCTGGTATAATCCAATCCGGGCCCGCTCGATGAGCTCCAGGCTCTGTCAAGTCTTCAAAGCTTCCCGGAAAATGTGTCTTGATGAGGAGCTCGAATAATTCCGCACTTGAAGTTGTCCATGACCCGTCTGGTCTAATTAAATAACTAGGACTGGTAGGGTTAGTAGCTAGAATTTTCCTACAATAGAAGAGTCTCCAAGACCCCCTTTGCGCCTTCCTCAACTCTTTTTTGTACTTTCTTAGGTCCTCCTTATAGGAGTCCCAATCCCGAACCTTCCTTGTAATCTTAGCTTTATTAAACGCTGTCCTATACATTCTCCGATAGGTTCCCAACTTCTTGATCCACGATATCGGTTTCTGTCTGCCTGTAGCCTTTATTAGGGGCCAGGGTCCAGGGACCTCCAGCGGCAATAATTTCTCCAACATCTTACCATATTTGTTCCAGTTTGTCCTTTTGGGATTCCTGAAGGTTTTCCGGGAAACAGGGTTAATGTCGAGGTTATATGTTACATATCGATGATCAAAGAATGAGTGCTCCTTCGCCACTCTCCACCCTCTGAGCATATGATAGATCGCTTCTGATGGAAAGGTGACATCTAAAATTTCCTGTCGATTTTTAACAATAAATGTCGGTTCTCGTCCAATATTGCAAACTAAAAGGTTGGTATTTAATAAATAATCAAAAAATAACTCACCCTTCTCGTTGATGTCTGTGCTTCCCCATATTGTGTAATGCGCGTTTGCATCACATCCGAGTATAACACCTACCCTTCTTTGATCTGCTTCCTGGATCAGTTCCACCAGGTTCAACCTCCTTCCCGCGATCCATATAGGCTGAGGCTTTCCATAGTTTTTCACAGCCAACCTCAGAAGAAAAATATTCAAATTATTTTTCGCTAAAATACACGATCTGATCTTCTCAGAGTTGCTTGAGTATAGTAATTTATACCCTTTCATTCTGAGGTCACAGATCCTGTTATTGTTAATCCAAGGTTCTTGGATTAACACTAAGTCCTCATCTGACTTAGTCAGTCTGAGCACGAGAGCTGCCGAGGCAGCCTTTGTGTGATATAGGTTTATTTGTACAACGCTAACCATTATAGTCGACCTTACTCATCTCTTCCTGCACTCCCTGCATCGGGATAGTGCCATCTGTCTCGTTGCTCCGGCCACTATCTTCTTCTCGTCGAGAGCCCGACAGGATGCCCCATCAGACTCCATAGATAGGTGGCTACCTCACCTTATTATGCTCCCCACGTCCGAAGCATCACTCTCCTGGCCGTCCTCAGCCCGCTTGACCGTCTCCTGTTGGGTCCGTTCGCCGTCACCCCCAGGCTTGTATTTCGCAATCGCTTCGGCCTCGCGCTTTTTATATATTTTAAGGGTGATCGACCCGAAACCGAAGTTGATCATTCCCTTTAATTTTGCAAGGGAAGCCAGGGATTCTTTATTGATCAGCATGATTGCCAATCTAAAGCCTCCCTTAGCTTCCTCTCGCTTTACAATCCTCCAGCCTTCCAGTTAGAAGATCCTGAGCACGCAGTCAACTTCACGCGCCCCTGGTACCATCCCGCATCTCTGCAGGACTGGAGGATCCCGGATGTTCTCTCAGGCTCTGCAAAAAAATGGAGTTTAGTGCATTAAACACTACTCTCCACTTCTCTGACGTGATGCTCCCATCCTCCTGACTTTATGATCTCACTGAATAGCTTCAGTTTTTGATCCCTAGGAACACCCGACGTCTTGTCTGCTTGAACCTTGGTTCTCTTACTGTCGCCCGTTTCCAGCTCTTTCTGGAACCTCTGTCTTTTAGACACAAGGGCCCTTTTCGAGCTATCACAGCCGACAGTTTTTTTAGCCCATGCCACAGATCCTCGTTGTTCTACTGTAAGCTGCCCCTCAGGGGTCGCAGCCAGTTTTTCTAAAATTTTGAACGCCGACCGTCTCTCACTGTATCGACGCTTCGCCGGAGGGATCTCCCTCAATCCCATCTTATTTCCTTTGGCGGTTCCGCTTCTACCTGGCTTCGATGCCAAGGTGTCGCTTAACCTTCTCCCTGATGATAAAGCCCCACTTCACGGTTAGAGTTGCTCCCTTCTTTCGGTTTTTGAAGGGTGCCGGCCCCTTTAATTTTAATTAAATTTTTTTCCATGTTTCTCCCACGAGTATCGGAGAAATATAGGTTAACCTGCGCAGAGATCCGTGTACGCAGGCAAGGCTAAATACAACTGGAGGTCGCCAGGTATCCAGAGGGCTCCGTTCACGACTGGGCTTTGTTAAATGGGCCCCCAGTCTACCCGATCATCAGCACGGGTCGCGTAACACCTTAATCCAGCCCATTGGCTCACAATGTTTGTCGTAATTGATTTGATCATTGCTTTTCGCACGATTATTCTGTAACGCAGTAAACCCTCGTCGTATGTGATTTCATGGATGTATGGCGCATACGCCCTGATCATCTTTGGTATTTAGTCGGTTTCAACCGGCCATTTGCCCATGAATGCTTTTATTAATGTCTGTAGCTCAACATCAGCCGCCGTTTCCCTTGTCAATCTGTCACGTAGGTCTTCACCAATTGCGTGAATTAAATTTATGGCGCATGTCTCGTCACTTTCGTATTCATTGATCTCGCAGTCCCGGTTTAATGCATCTGCTATTGGTATCGCCGTTCCTTTGATATACTTTTTATTTTTGGCGAATATTGTAATATGTCGAATAGTATACGCTGCAATCTCAATGGTGCATTTTGTATGGGATTTAGGAACATCGTCTCCAAAGGTTTGTGATCCGTTTCAACGCTTAATTTTTTTCCATATACGTATTCATGGAATTTTTGACATCCGAAGCGAATAGCCAACGCTTCTTTTACTATTTGTGGTGGATTTTGCTGTGAAGTTGTAAATGCCCTTGTCGCATATGCTACGGGTTTTCTCCCCTGCTTTAAACAAGCGCCCATAGGCTTACTGCTCGCGTCAACAGATAGCTTTACCGGCTCATTTACGTTGTAATACGCTAGTAGTGGTGTGTTTGTCAGTACATTTTTAATTTTTTCGAATGCTCTGGTGTGTTCTGTCTCCCAACACCAAGCTGCTTCTTTATGTAGCAATTTCCGCAATGGTTCCTGTTAATTCTGACAGGTTGCTGATAAATTAGCCAAGGTAATTTACCATGCCCAATATTCTCTGCAATTCTTTAACACAGGTCGTCGTTTTTAACTGGTTGATTGCCCTGACTTTATCTTTATCCGCTTTATATCCCTTTTTTGTGACCTAGAAATTTTTACTGACGATCTTTCGTATTCACACTTTCCTTTGTTTAGTGTGAATCCCGCTTCCGTTAAACGTCTAGTGACCGTTTTTGTGGTTTCACGCAACTCCGTTAATGTTGGCGCCGCTAATGTTGGCGAATACCTCTAGTGCTGATGATATACCCGATGGCATGCATAGATATTTGAAAGTTAGATATTTCAACGTGCGTTCTGTCATTTTTATTTGCCAGAATCCCTTTTCACAGTCCAATTTTGTGAAAAATTTGCTGCCTCGTGCTTTAGCTGCCACTTCTTCGATTGTTTACATTGGATATATACGCCTCATAATATTTTTGTTTAATCCCGTTGGGTTCATGCATACACGAATTTTACCTCTCGATCACCTCTCGATGATACCAAGTTTTATCATATTTTGTATCTCTTATCTCACCTTTTCTTCAATTTCGTAAGGTGTTTTTCTTGCCAGTATTATTTTGAACTTTGGGTTATCGATGAAATTCATATCATACTCAAAGTTTTTGCAGCGCCCAATCTGATTTACTCTTTTCACAAATCCCAAATTTTCGCAGTCTTCGCCGCCTAGGATTGTCTGTAAGTCTTCTTTTATTACCGCAAATATTACTATCCCCTCGCTGTTTTTTTCTTTTCGTAAGGTACGGCATTTTAATTTAGTTTGTCCAATCACATTTATTAGGCCGCCGTCATACGATTTAATTTTTTTAATTTTGCATTCCTTAATGATCGCACATTGCAAAACGCACCAGTGTCTAGTCTTATTTTAATCTCATATTTACCGACACGCACTTTTTCTGTCCAATTTTCTTCTTTCTTTTCGTTGTGTCTGTTTCATTGTCACTACTATCACTTTCGATGACGTTAACTTTTTTATTCTTTTGACTTTTGTTCTTTTCCTGAGATTGTGTATATTTCGACTCACTTTCTTTTCTATTATTACGTAATCTACACACGATACCAAAATGTCCTGTGCCACCGCACTTTAAGCACTCCTTTTGATATGCTGGGCAACTTTTAGGTCCGTGCGTCGTATTGCACCGTCTGCACTTGAATTCTTTGTTGATTTTATTCACCATTGCTTTCGGCCGCGCGACAAATTTTAATTGCTTTTTCCATTGATAATTCGTCTTCGATCCATAACTTCTGCTGTGTATTTTCACATCGGATTCCTAACGCGATTTGGTCGGTAATAAATTCGTCGTTATTATTGAATTCGCATTTCTGTACTTGTTCGCGTATTTTTTGTAAAAATCGTCTTTGGTTTTCTTTGTACAGCCCCAGCGCTGTATTCCGTAAGTCCTATGGGTATGGAGATGTTTTCTTCGTTTGGGATGTAAAAGATACCGATTTCTTATTTATTTAACAATTTTATTTATTTTATAATTTTCACCACCAACTCCTTGACGTTTTTTGAATTAAAATTGAATTTTTGATTTTTTTATGTAGTTGGTAACAACAGCGCGCCCAGATAAAAACGAGAAACCTAGCAAAATTGTGTTTTGTTGTACGGATACAATTATTTCGATTTCAAATAATTGTACCGCTACACTACCCCCCTCGCAGATCAAATGCCACGGTAGACAGAATTAAGTTAATTGCGAAACTTACAGCTTTTTGAGTTCGCGCCGGTAATCGCTCAGTGGAACAGAGTATGCCGTATGCCGGTTTCAATCTATCGATCGCGATCGGTTGATTCTTGCTTTTAATCGCGATAGTGAACTGCTTTCGTAAGCGGCGTATTACTTTATATGGGCCCTTATAAGGGGGTTGTAGTCGGGTGCGAACTTTGTCCGTTCGTACGAAAACGCAATCGCAATTATTGAACAATTTTGGGACAAAAATATCGTCTTGTTTCGGTGTTCGAGTTGGCGTGGGTATAAGATTTTGCATGGTGGTGCGAAGTTGGTCGATAACTGTGTCGGTTGAAGACGGAGGTGAAAGAGGATTTTCGATAAAGAACTCACCGGGTAGGCTGAGAGTTTGTCCGTAAACCATCTCGGTTGGTGAGCACTTAAGATCTTCTTTGATCGTTGCTCGAATTCCTAGAAGAACGATAGGAATTTCGGCGCTCCAATGAATCGTGTTTTCTCGGGCCTTGAGAGCAGCTCTGAGCGGTCGGTGAAATCGTTTGACTATGCCATTGGCTTGAGGATGATACGCCGTCGTGCGTATTCGATGAGAACCAAGGAGTTCCGTTAATTCGGCCAACAATTTTGATTCGAATTGCGTGCCTTGGTCGGTTGTTATAGTTTGTAGAACGCCGAATCGAGATATGTAATTACTTACGAATGTTTTGGCAATGGTGTTGCAGACATATCGGCCATGCAATATGCTTCGGGCCAATGAGTGAATCGGTCGACACAGGTTAAAAGATAAGTATATGCATTGGACGGTGGAAGCGGACCAACTATATCCAAGTGGATATGTTCGAATCGACTTAGTGGAATTTCGAATCGTCCAATCGGTGCTCTCATATGCCGTTGAATTTTCGAACGCTGGCAGGATAAACAAGCTTGTGCCCAATTGTTCACATCTTTGTTTATACTACTGGAATGTGAAAAGAGTCGAAGATTTGTCAGCGGAATGATTCTGCGATTAGTACCCAACGATGTTTTGCAGTAGATTTCGAATTCTGCAAATTCTAAAAGCTCTAGTTTCATGTTGAAACTAGCGTGACATATAAAACCAGAAAGTAAATTCTGTAGTTCTAAATCTGCTTTTTGCGCATTAATGACTGTATTGAAGTTGAAACGTGTCTCGAGTGTTGCAGTTTCGTTGTCAGTCGTGCGGGATAAGTCCCGATTGTTTTGAATTACGTTCAGTTTTAGACTGAATGGCTCTAGTTAGTGGCTTATGGTCGGTATAAATGGTAAAGTTCCATACCTTCAACAAAATATCTGAAGTGTTTGATTGCTAGATATATTGCTGCGAGTAATTCCCGATCGAATGCTGAGTATTTTCGTTCAGCATCTGAAAGTTTCTTAGAGAAAAATCCTAATGGTTCCCAACAATCGTTATTGTATTGTTGCAGAACAGCTTCTACGGCAATGTTGGATGCATCAGTCATCACGCTAAATTTTGCGTTGTTCATCGGGTGAGCTAACATATATTAGCTAATTCACTCTTTAGTTTTGTGAATTTAGGTTTGGCACTCTTCGGGCCAGGAGAAATTCCTAGGTGTCTTGGGCTTCCTCAATAGAGTGGCCAAGTGGGGATGGATCGGTCCAAGCGCTTCAACAAGTTTCGGAATAAATCGATGGTAAGAATTTACCATTCCAATAAATTGGCCGAATGCGTTTGATTGTTGTTGGAGCCGGGAATTGCGTAATGGAACCAATTCTCTCAGGAGAAGGTAGAATTTCATTTGATGTTATCTTGTGGCTATGAAAATCTAGAGTTTTAACACCGACAATACATTTCAAACTCTTTATGTGAACATCGAACTCGGTTAGTCGTTGGAAAAGAGTTTCCAAATGCCGTTCGTAATGTTCTTGCGTTTGAGATGCCACAAGAATGTCGTCAATGTATACGAAGACGAAGTCTAAGTCACGGACAACATCATTCATGAATCACTGGAAACTTTGAGCGGCATTACGTTGACCAAACGGCATTCGGTTGAATTCGAAGAGGCCGAATGGTGTAGTAATTGCCGTTTTGTGAACGTCTTCAGGAGCGACCGGAATTAAATGATAAGCCCTAACATGGTCGATTTTGGAGAAGATTGTACAGCCATGCAAGTGCATCGAGAAATCTTGTATGTGAGGTATCGGGTAACGATCCGGTATCGTAACCTTATTTAATCGCCGATAGTCCCCGCACGGTCTCCAATCGTTATCTTTCTTTTTGACTATATGCAATGGACAAGAGACGGGAGATGACGATGGTCGACAAATCTCTAATTCCACCATATGCTGAAATTCAGTGAATGCTGCTTTATGAATGAAGCCATAATACCGCAAAATGTTGCCAGATTAGTCGTTGTGTGAAGTAAGTCGCTTAACAAGGAACCCAATGAACCATTAACACAGAATCAAGATTGATGGAGGCAGCCACACTATCCGGTACTACCTTACCAGTGAATGTCCAGGAATGCATTACCGAAAACGCGTGGTAAGTCTAGTGGCGCGTCCCGTTCGCGTTGTGACCAAATTCGGCCCAAACTAGAAGTGGATCGTGCACCTGCTACTCGATTGAGATGCTTTTGGCTTTCGTTAGGTTCTAAAATCGTACGTTGAATCGAACTATTACGTGCCGGCAAGTTTTCGTTTGTTTCGCGATGGTTTGAATCTCAGGTTTACGAGGGTATATCAAAAAGTCTTGCAATATCATATGAAAAAAACGAGTGAGTGAGACAACAATATATTTTTCAAAACCATTTTTTGTCACGATGAAACTTCTAGAAGAACATTTCGATGTAAATTTTACGGTTCGTTTGTTTTTGTCAATTTAGTAACATGTGTTTTGAATTTTTCTTAAAATGAATGAAATTGAATATCGCGCCGTTACTAAATTTTTCTATAAAGATGGACGAAATGCAATTTATATATTCAACTATATATCAAAAGTTTACGGCGAATCTGCACCATCATATGCCACAGTAACAAAGTGGGTAAAATTATTCAAAAGTGGTTGGGAGTCATTATAAGACGATAACCGCTCGGGTCGGCCAGCAGATGCTATTAGCCATGAAAACGTAATTTTGGCTGATTCTATTGTATTGGAGGACCGGCGTATTTCTGTTCCGCGGTTAGCGTGGAGACTTTCTCTTTCATACGGTACCACATATACTATATTACATGACCACCTTCACATGTCGAAAGTAAGTGCGCGATGGGTTCCCCGTTTGTTGAATGCTGAACAAAAAAAAATGCGTGTTTAAACTTCAAAGGCGATTTTAGATATGTACAAAGCAGATCCAGAAAATTTCTTGGGTAACATAATAACAGGCGATGAAACATGGCTTCATCACTGGGATCTGGAATCCAAACAAGAATCGATGCAATGGATTAAACGTAGTGAACCACCACCAAAGAAATTCAAAACTCAACCGTCTGCTGGTAAGGTTTTGGCAACAATTTTTTGGGATGCTGAAGGAATTTTGATAATCGATTATATGCCACCGAAAACCACAATCACAGGCATATATTACGCAGAGGTTTTGCGAAAATTGAAAAAAGCGATCCGGGAAAAACGGCCAAGGAAAGTTAGGAAAAAAATCTTGCTTCTTCACGACAATACACCAGTGCGCAAGGCTAATATTGCTCAAGCTGCATTAAAGGACTGCGGCTTCGTGGAAATTCCGCATCCACCGTACAGTCTAGACTTGGCACCCAGTGACTACTTCTCTTTCCCAATTTGAAAAAAACACTAAGGGGCCGGAAATTTTCCAGTGACTATGAAGTACAGTCTGTTGTAAATGAATATTTTATGGAGCAAAAGAAATCTTTTTTTTTAGAGGGTTTAGGTAAGTTAATTGATCGATGTGACAAATGTATAAACCTTAAAGGAGATTATGTCGAAAAATAAAAATATTGCTGTCTCTCTCACTCTTTTTTTTCATATGATATTGCAAGACTTTTTGATTTGCCCTCGTACCTTTCATAGGTATGATGAGATCGATCCTTGATTTCGATGTCGTGATGCAGGACTTGGTTTAATTTGAGCAATCGCAGTTTTAAGTTGAATATAAAATTTAGACTGGTAGTCATGCTTATTACCACTGCAGACGAATTCTCCTGGCAATCGTAAACCTTCGCCGTAAAGCATTTCTGCCGCTGTTGCATTAATCTCCACACGTAATGCTGTGCATAATCCCAACAAATCTGTTGGTAACGAGATTGTCCAGTCTAGATGGTTATGACACATTAACGATGCTTTTAGAGAGCGGTGCAAACGTTCGATAAAATTGTTGGCTTGTGGGTTGTATACGATGTGGTGTGTTTGCGTTGGATCTGCAACACTTTGGATAATTTCTGAAACAATTCGTTCATCTACTATGTTTTCTGGTTGTTTAAAATCAGATATCGCTTGGGCGCGTTCTAACATAGGTTTAATACCCGATTTGTTAAAAGTTTGTTCCAAATGGATCATGTGTTCGTTCATATCTGGTGAAGCGATCAAAAAATCATCGATAATGTATAGCAACAATCAAGGTCCCGAAAAATAGAATGAACAAATCTTTGAAATGATTGTGCAGCGTTTCTCAAACTAAATCCCATTCGATTGAACTCAGACAACCCGAAAGGCGTTATGATAGCATTCTTCGTTTTATCCGACGGTAGAAGTACCCGGTAATCGCCACAAGGTCTCCAGTTCCCACTTTTCTTCTTAACATTTTTTAATAGAAGTCCGATTATTAATTGTTCTTCCAGTCGTATGAAGAGTTGTAACTGGATCAATTATATGATTCCATTTGATATCGACTATTAAACCAAATTGCTTTAAAAAATCGGGTCCGATCATTGGCTTGGAAACATCTACTATTACGAGTGCCCAGCTAAAATTTCTTCTAAGACCTAAATCAAGTTTTAAAATTCGAGTGCCATATGTACTTGTAACGAATTTGCAGCGAACAGCGTGAAATAATTTTGGCCCTTTTGTTTGTTCTCGAGCGATGGTGAAATCCCGTATCAATTAAATAACTGCGTATGTTAGAAACATCGTATATGATGAGACGTCTATTGGTACTATTGCCTTCCTCGCATGTCGTCATCTGCGGTGAGGGTGACAACGCTCCAGATCTCGATCATGCGGTGATCGAGATCTGGAGCGTTGTCGCGAACCATTTGCCCTGTCGTTCCTATATTGTGTCTTCAACCCTTCAATTTCCAGTATAAGTTCTTAAATTTTGATCTCAAGATTAGACTGAGTTTTTGAATTATTTACAGCAGAAACTACGGGTCTACTTTCGCTTGATATTGACATTTGAATTTGAATATGCCCTCAAAATTTTTATATTTGTAGTGGTAAACGTTGAACCCATAGTTTTTTTTAATAACTCTCCCGTTAGCTGTCTATCCGCTAAATTCCTCATTTCTCGCAACAATTGGGTTGGCTTTTTGTCGCCTAAGTCAAGCTCTTTTAAAAGCTTAGCATCCGCTGACTCTGTTAATCGAGAAAATAATGATTGCTTTAAGTCGTCATATTGATTATCATTCTGCAAAACTACATACTACTTCATGTTAGCATTCACGAATTGCGCCTCCATTTGTGCAAACCAAAGTTCTGTCATTTCATACCAAAAAGGAGGTATCTTAACCGACTTATCAGACTTAATTTTGAAATGAGATGCTTCGCCTCAATTTTTACCACTTTTATCATTAGTCTCCATGCAAAAAAAAAAAAAAAAAATCTATGGATGGATGCAGCGTTAAGGCTGTAATTTTAGTAGGCGGCATTCCTCAATTTTCCTCCATGTAGTTTTGATAGCCAAGCACATTTTGGTAGCACAGTACGTAGGCGAGCGCTGGTTTCGCGTTACTTGGAGATTGAGTTGGAACATTTCTTTAAATGATAATCTTCGTTCTCAATGTTGAATTGAATATCCTCCGATTATTAATCTTTCGACGCTTCATTCTGCTGCTGCTGGTTTGAATTTTGCTTTTACCACCACCACCACCGCAGAATTGGTGATCGTTCGCTGTGTACGTCATGTCTATCTGTCTGCTCCTCTCAATGCTCTGACGTAGTAAGGAAGATAGGAATTTCTTGTTAACCTTTATGTGCTTGGTAGAATTGTATCTTTTTCGTTTTTAAGTTTAAATACATATTTTTACTTCGGAATTTAGCTACAAATCTCAAACTTATGTTTAGCCTTTCCTCCATTAGAAGAAAAATAAGAAAAAACAATGATGGTTATGTGTAGAAATTTATACAGTGAAATTAATTTATGTATCGGGAAAAATATCGCAAAGCAGCAAAAGCAAAACAAATTCATTTATTTAGTTCAAAAATATTTATTATTTCAAATTTGAAAATTTATGAATATTCTATTAATTTATCAAATTGATCGCTTGCAAATCGAACAACTATTTCGTGTTTTGCGTTGGAAGGATAACAGTGATCTACAGACAAAGCAGCTCCCAACATGATTTGGCCTATCATGCATTATTGTATTTCAGATTGAGATGAAAATTGGGCCATCACTTTTGGATTGCTCGTACGATCCTCAATAGTATGATACATGATACAAAAAAATTCCCTATCAGATAGACGCTATATGTATAAGATAGCGGAATTTTGACAGCGGAAAATCAGAGTTTACGCTACTCGCCGCAAGTGGCAGCACTATCACTAAGATAATGTTACGATTTTGCCTTGTCAATCAAGGTTCGAATCACTGGATTGTGAATAAATACACTGCTTCAAATTTGAACTCACACAATTTATTTACACAACACAATTTATTATACAACACAAAATTCACAATTAATTATTATAATTATAACACACTTTTTAATTATCACTTTAATAATCGCTTTAATAATCACTTTAATAATCTTTCTATTTAACCTTCACTGTATCACGTTTAAAATAATACTCAGCATTCCACGTCAACGCGCGCCTTTATATACCAAAATATTTGTTTCTAGAATAATCCTAAATGCGCAGCAAATATGTTAGTATAGAAATGACGCCTAAATGTTGTTTATAAATTATAAATGTAATTGAACAATTAATGAAATTAACTTATTCTATTCCACTCTAGGTGTCACCGTAACAATAATTTATTTTGTTATGTAATTACCAGCGGAAATTTTTCATTCATTATGTACCACTTTTTTCACTAAATAAATTATCTCAGCGGAATAAAATATTAAAAGTGATCCTTAAAATGGCAAATTGATTGATCTCCGAAGTAAAGGAACTCGCTATATGAAATCTTGAAGTTTAACAATATTCCGTCTATCCGCTATTTCTTCTACTAGTAACCAAAACTTTCGGTTGTTTTTCTAATAGCTTAGGTCATACTGAGACTATATAGAAAATTTGGGGAAAATTTATGGACTAGAATTTTCATTAGAATTTTTTGATTTTGTGCGGCCATAAGTTATTTTCAGTTTTTGACCAATATCTCAAAAACTTACACTAATAACCTAACTTATATAAAAACTTATAAAATAACTTATTTGGCCGCAGAAAATCAAAAAATTCTAGTCCATGAATTTTCCCCAAATTTTCCATATAGTCTCAGTATCACCTAGGCTACTAGAAAAACAACCGAAAGTATTGGTACTAGTGGAAGTTTTTCAGATATTGGCCAAAAACTGAAAATAACTTATATGGCCGCAGAAAATCAAAAAATTGTAGTCCATGAATTTCCCCCAAATTTTCCATATAGTCTCAGTATGATCTAGGCTGTTAGAAAAGCAACCGAAAGTATTGGTTACTAGTGAAAGTTTTTGAGATATTGGCCAAAAACTGAAAATAATGTATATGGCCGCAGAAAATCAAAAAATTCTGGTGAAAATTCTAGTCCATGAATTTTCCCCAAATTTTTCATATAGTCTCAGTATGACCTAGGCTATTAGAAAAACAACCAAAAGTATTGGTTACTAGTGGAAGTTTTTGAGATATTGGCCAAAAACTGAAAATAACTTATATGGCCGCAGAAAATCAAAAAATTCTAGTGAAAATTCTAGACCATGAATTTTCTCCAAATTTTTCATATAGTCTTAGTATGACCTAGGCTATTAGTAAAACAGCCGAAAGTATTGGTTACTAGTAGAAGTTTTTGAGATATTGGTTATAAACTGAAAATAACTTATATGGCCGCAGAAAATCAAAAAATTCTGGTGAAAATTCTAGACTATGTATTTTCCCCAAATTTTCAAAATAGTCTCAGTATGACCTAGGCTATTAGAAAAACAACCGAAAGTATTGGTTACTAGTGGAAGTTTTTCAGATATTGGCCAAAAACTGAAAATAACTTATATGGCCGCAGAAAATCAAAAAATTGTAGTCCATGAATTTCCCCCAAATTTTCCATATAGTCTCAGTATGATCTAGGCTGTTAGAAAAGCAACCGAAAGTATTGGTTACTAGTGAAAGTTTTTGAGATATTGGCCAAAAACTGAAAATAATGTATATGGCCGCAGAAAATCAAAAAATTCTGGTGAAAATTCTAGTCCATGAATTTTCCCCAAATTTTTCATATAGTCTCAGTATGACCTAGGCTATTAGAAAAACAACCAAAAGTATTGGTTACTAGTGGAAGTTTTTGAGATATTGGCCAAAAACTGAAAATAACTTATATGGCCGCAGAAAATCAAAAAATTCTAGTGAAAATTCTAGACCATGAATTTTCTCCAAATTTCCCATATAGTCTTAGTATGACCTAGGCTATTAGTAAAACAGCCGAAAGTATTGGTTACTAGTAGAAGTTTTTGAGATATTGGTTATAAACTGAAAATAACTTATATGGCCGCAGAAAATCAAAAAATTCTGGTGAAAATTCTAGTCCATGTATTTTCCCCAAATTTTCAAAATAGTCTCAGTATGACCTAGGCTATTAGAAAAACAACCGAAAGTATTGGTTACTAGTGGAAGTTTTTGAGATATTGGCCAAAAACTGAAAATAACTTATATGGCCGCAGAAAATCAAAAAATTCTGGTGAAAATTCTAGTCCATGAATTTTCTCCAAATTTCCCATATAGTCTCAGTATGACCTAGGCTATTAGAAAAAAAACCGAAAGTAGTGGTTACTAGTAGAAGTTTTTGAGATATTGGCCAAAAACTGAAAATAACTTATATGGCCGCAGAAAATCAAAAAATTCTGGTGAAAATTCTAGTCCATGAATTTTCTCCAAATTTCCCATATAGTCTCAGTATGACCTAGGCTATTAGAAAAAAAACCGAAAGTAGTGGTTACTAGTAGAAGTTTTTGAGATATTGGCCAAAAACTGAAAATAATGTATATGGCCGCAGAAAAACAAAAAATTCTAGTCCATGAATTTTCCCCAAATTTTCCATATAGTCTCAGTATGACCGAAGGCTAGCAACCGAAAGTATTGGTTAGTAGTGGAAGTTTTTGAGATATTGGTCAAAAACTGAAAATAACTTATATGGCCGCAGAAAATCAAAAAATTCTAGTCCATGAATTTCCCCCAAATTTTCCATATAGTCTCAGTATGACCTAGGATATTAGAAAAACAACCAAAAGTATTGGTTACTAGTGGAAGCTTTTCAGATATTGGCCAGAAACTGAAAATAACTTATATGGCCGCAGAAAATCAAAAAAATTTGGTGAAAATTCTAGTCCATGAATTTTCCCCAAATTTTCCATATAGTCTTAGTATGACCTAGGCTATTAGAAAATCAACCGAAAGTATTGGTTACTAGTAGAAGTTTTTGAGATATTGGCCAAAAACTGAAAATAACTTATTTGGCCGCAGAAAATCAAAAAATTCTGGTGAAAATTCTAGACCATGAATTTTCCCCAAATTTCCCATATAGTCTCAGTATGACCTAGGCTATTAGAAAAACCACCGAAAGTATTGGTTACTAGTGGAAGTTTTTGAGAAATTGGCCAAAAACTGAAAATAACTTATGGCCGCAGAAAAACAAAAATATCTAGTCCATGAATTTTCCCCAAATTTTCCATATAGTCTCAGTATGACCGAAGGCTATTAGAAAAACAACCGAAAGTATTGGTTAGTAGTGGAAGTTTTTGAGATATTGGTCAAAAACTGAAAATCACTTATATGGCCGCAAAAAATCAAAAAATTCTAGTGAAAATTCTAACCCATGAATTTTCTCCAAATTTTCCATATAGTCTCAGTATGACCTAGACTATTAGAAAAACAACCGAAACTAGTGGAAGAAATGGCGGATAGACAGATTATTGTTAAATTTCAAGATTTCATATAGCGAGTTCCTTTACTTCGGAGATCAATCAATTTGCCATTTTAAAGAACACTTTTAATATTTTATTCCGCTGAGATATTTTATTTAGTGAAAAAAGTGGTACATAATGAATGAAAAATTTCCGCTGGTAATTACATAACAAAATAATGTTACGGTGACCTCTAGAATAGAATAGAATAAGTTAATTTCATTAATTGTTCAATTACATTTATAATTTATACTCAACATTTAGGCGTATTTCTATACTAACATATTTGCTGCGCATTTAGGATTATTCTAGAAACAAATATTTTGGTATATAAGGGCGCGCGTTGATGTGGAATGCTGAGTATTATTTTAAACGTGATACAGTGAAGGTTAAATAAAAGGATTATTAAAGTGATTATTAAAGCGATTATTAAAGTGATAATTAAAAAGTGTGTTATAATTATAATAATTAATTGTGAATTTTGTGTTGTATAATAAATTGTGTTGTGTAAATAAATTGTGTGAGTTCAAATTTGAGGCAGTGTATTTATTCACAATCCAGTGATTCGAACCTTGATTGACAAGGCAAAATCGTAACATTATCTTTAGTGCTAGTGCTGTCACTTGCGGTGAGTAGCGTAATCTCTTATTTTCCGCTGTCAAAATTCCGCTATCTTATACAGCACATCAGATAGGCTAAACAGACATCGTTTGTCGCTAGTATGGGGCACGGCAATGGGGTCGATGTGTTGGGTGCCGGTTTGTATTATTTTTTTCTAGTTTTCGTTTCTGTAGTCAGTGTTGATTTCGAATTCATAATGAATCTTAAGTGGCGGCTGCTGAGTCAGGCATACTGGCATGCTGGGGTGAAGGTTTCGTTCCATTCTATTTTTTCACTTTTCTTCTATGATAATGTTCCCAAGCAGTCGAACTGGTTCTTTCAAATCATTCATAGCAAACGGGTTTTAAAGCAAATCCATAAATTATCACAAAATGTGTATTAATTATAGTAAACTTTTATGTAATATTTTGTTAATAATTTGTAGTGTCAATAGCAATGTGTGTAATTCATAGTATGTACTTATGTACCACAAAAAAATCAAGTAGCACGATTTTTTTGGGTAAACAAGAAAATTATTTACGCCTATAAAAAAATTGTGCGATCAAAATCTGATCTCTAGATCAACAAATATTATTCAATTAATTCTTATTCTAGGAAATGAACAATTGTTTGTGAAACGAGGTAGCTGAAACTTCAAAAAAAATCTTTAATCTACTGTTATAGAAATCGTATAATGCAGGTTCAAAATTCTTAGTTACTTTAGTGGTCGCAACAAATCGTAATCTTATGCTGTGCACAGACTTAATCTGATCGTTCTTAGTTGTCGAGTTGTAAGGCGAAAATATCAAATTTATTACTTTTATATTTCACCAACCGTTTAGAGTCACCTTAAAAGCTGTTCTTAGATTAACGTCCAATTAAAATTTGGAAATTCGGAAATATCTAAACAACAAAATTGTTTACGAACCGCAAGATTTTTCAAGCCTTGATTAGATTTGAATACAAAGTGCTAAAATATGGAGAGCGGTTTTAACCAGGGTTGTGCCGTATACAAAACTTATAGATGACGCGAAGATTACATTGACAATTTTCATGTAATCTGTGTAAACTATGTAATCTATAGGTAATTTTAGTTGTTTTTCATATCTAGTCAATTTTTTCCAATTAAAAATCAATACATCTAAAAAAACAAATTATTAATTTTTCATAAAGTACAAGATATTATACAAAATTATAAAATATAAAAGTAATTTCATTCTGACTTATAAAAGTTTCTTTCAAACTTACATTATTTTCTGTGGCACACAAATGTTGATCTGATTTTGATCTTTTTTTGATTCAAATTGGATTTGTTTACATTTTTTGTCTTTTTCCTTTTGAAAATGGATCAAAAATAAAATCCAAAAAGTTTGTTGGATTTTTTCCACAAAAAACTGTGTGCCACAGAAAATAGTGTTAATAATCACTTGACTGATTTCCAACATGAATTTTAAGTGTATAATAAATATGAAGCAATTTTTTAGATCGCTCAAAATCCAGTCTATTCCGTATCGGCGAATGTATAAAAGACCAGTTAGAAAATAATCTTTCTATAGATGCAGACGACGCAGGAATTCTCATTAATTTCGCTGCGAGATTAGATAGAGATTTGTGATGGGTTCTCGCCATGTTCCAAAAAACTATTGAATCCAAGATTTCCGTATTTTTCTATGTTTGAAAAATTCTAATATTTTCCTGAAAATCATAAACCTTCCGAATCAAACTCATTAATAAAAAATTCAGATATATTCTCTCGTTCTGTTTGAGATAATTTTAGTTTAGCTTCCTCGTGGATTTGTGGGTGTAGGTAGTATGCACGCACTTGGCATATAAATTACAGGCCATGTCTCGTCGTTTTTCTAAATTGGGTTCAAATTTACTGAACTTGGTTGGTATGACTAAATTCATCCACAAATTGGTAGACTCAGCAATTGATGTTTCAGGATTTTGGCATACCTTGACTAGATTACAAATCGGATTAAAAAGTAAAATATTTTCTTTCACGTTATCTAAAACTATTCTTAATTTTTTTGAGACGATCATCATTGACGATTAATGTTTTAATATGGTGTACATTTTGCATAAGACATTCGTAGGAATCCCGGTATGTGCACCATCTCGTATCAATTGGCGTTTTGATTCGTGAACCACCTGCATCAACTAGAGCCTTCTCGAAATTAGAATGTTTGAACTCTATTAAAATCGTTAGCAATTGTTTATTAAGCTCCATATTCATCACGTCTTTTGCTAGAAGGTTCCCTGTGTGACTGCTACAATTACTGTGCCAAATATCGATATCTCTACCCATTTCCATCATAGAAGCTGCGTTGTCAGAAACCACGGCATACACTCCTGTATTGTATTGATTTTTGGCCAAACTTATCGATTCATTTACAATTGCAGTCAGTTTTTCCGAAGTTTCCGACTCTGAGGTTACGTCCCAAGCATTCAGAAAGGCTTTTGACTTACCGGTATTGTGTACCATTGACACAACTAACTTGCTATTATTCGACGTATTTTTCCACCCGTCTATTAGGAGGACCGAGCTATTTTCAACTGCATCATACGATAATTTGAGACAACGTTGACATTCGGTATCCAATATGGTTGTAGATAATGCCTTTCTTCCTGGCAACTTAGGTGAATAGGCCGGCCGAAATTTTTTTATGAAATTTTTGAAATTATCTGATTTGATGACATTGAATGGGATATTGCATCCAAAAAAGAATACCGCTAGCTTTGAGTTGATGTTAGCAACCTCATCATCAGTAATTTTATCAAAGAACTTTGGCAAGTTTGGTTTTTGTTTTTTTGATAAGTCCGAAATGAATCCCGATGTCGTCGATGGAATAGAAGAGGCGGATGATGATGGTCTTGAAGTAGGTGTCGAGCTGGTTTCGGTTTGTCTTTGTTCTGCACATGAAGTAATTATTGTGTACATAGATAAAGGGAATATTTCATTGTCTTGGAGGGTAATCAAACCAGTACTAGCTTCATCAATTATTTGATTAGACGCAATTTCATTTATCGTAACTTCTTGTGTCATACAAGATGATTCCGTTGAGCTGGTCAAATCTTCATTCTGTAAGCAAAATTTTCCAAATACATTATATATTATAATAATGTATACGTATTAAATTAATAAATCAAAAAAAACTTACCGTAGAAATTGACATATTCTGATTAGTTTCGTTTTGAACCAGGTCCTTGTCACTATTCGCGGTATCCAAAGAACCCAATTTTATTTTACAAACCGACCTAAACGTACTTCTTATATCTCAAATCTAAATCGTTGTCTAAAAAACACAAAATAAGTGTGATTTGAGATTACCTATGGGCTTTTAATCTTGAAGCTTGTAACAGTTTGCTGTTACAGATTATTACTTGGTGTCTTTAAACTTGGCAAATCTTGAACATCCCACAGAATCCTGGTCACACAACAATTCGACTGATACCTTAGTAGCGCAGTGTACTAAATGTAATTACGACAACGCACAACTCCTACAATCAAGTTTGTTGATATAATTTTATAGTAGATGGAGAAACAAGTTTTATTATTTCCCCTCCATGCTAAAGAAAATTTATTAAATTGGATCGGTATGGTCATTGTGTGATTAGTCGCAGTAAGTTAACGTAGCTGTTCAAAGTGTTTTAAAATATTTAACCCTAAAGCTCTTAACATAATTTTATGACATATCTTCTTAGCAAGAGCCTCTCAGTCTCTGACATGGAACTGTTTGTATATTTTTAATTTTATTGAAAATAAACGTTTAATTATTTTAAAAAATAAATTCATTTATTAAAAACATAACTTAACCTAAAAAAATAAGTTTAAAAAAAAATTAGAGACTCACAGGCTCTTGTTAAGAGCATTAGGGTTAATAAAAGAGTAATAACACAAAAAAAAAGAATAAATAAAACTTAAAACAAGTTGAAACCAAAGGAAAAAAAAGAACAAATATTTATGTGGACTGGGTTACAAATTACAAAGTGTTGGCAGTCAATTGATGATCATACCGGTTGAATTTTTTTAGTTTTCGGAGTCGCTTACCAAGGTATTCCTATTTATTAATTTCGTTTATTAATTGTGTGCTTATAAGTTTTCTGTCGTACTATTAATATTTTAGAAATGGATTGAAAACTAAAATTTTATAATCATACGCATAGTACAGTACGTGACGTGCAGTTCCGTTTTCTTGGTAAGCGTAATTTTTTTATACTCGTAATTTTAAAATTCATTGATCACATTAACAAAATAATAATTTGGATCGCTAAACGACCACCAATACCAGAAAAATTCTGTACATATATATAAAATAATATTGGGTCGTAGCGAAAGTAATAGCGATTTGCGACGCCAATAACGCGAAGATTTGAATGCATTTTTTTTGGAACAAATTAAGTTCATGCATACTAATTTATTTCAACTATTAAACTTATAATTTATTTTCCTATATACATATATTTATATGATTTGATTATTTATTTATATTAATTTATTATTTATAAGTATATTATACCTATTATAAGATTTATCACATATATATACAATTAATTTTAACCCTCCAAGAACCATGGTTCAAATTTAAGCATTTGTAAAAAAAAAATGATAAAATATTTGCTAATTATTTATTAAATTATATTTATTGATTAATATTTATTTCCTATATTTATGTTATATATCATACTAGCTGAGTTACCCAGCGTTGCATGGGAGGTATATAAGCATGAGTTGTATTTTCGAATATTTTGTAGAAAATGTCTGGATAACTCAGTAGTTCCGGAGACGTAAGCTAGAAAAGACGTTCAGGTGGATCTTCCAGAGGAGGCAAATTCACTTTTCCATTTTTTTTCCACACATTCCAGGCGATTCATTGTGAAACTTTAAAGCATGACAATACAAACAAATGTTTTCCATTTGCCCAATTGAAACATTGTAATCATAAGCTTTCTCGTAATTGAATGCTGCTAACTTTAAATCACCTCTAAAAGTTTATATTAATCGTCCATATCGTAACCGATCGACTTCCAGCCGGGCCTCACGATGTTCAATGGTTTCAGTAGCTCTAGAAGAAGACATCCTGCTTCGAACAATTTCAAGTCGTGTTTCACGCTGTTCAGTTGTTTCATCAGCTCTTGAAGAAGACATCCTGCTTCGAACGTTTGCAAGTCGTGTTTCGCGCTGTTTAGTTGTTTCATTAGATCTAGAAGACAATGTACTGCTTCGAACGTTTGATTCAGCCACCTTTGCGGCTCTAATCTTCTTCGACTTTGCAGTTGATCGACCTGCCCAATTGATCTTTTTTTCGGTGGCATTTTTAAGCAAAAATGAAACGTGTAGCTAATTAATCAGGAATGACGGGCATTCAAAACAGAAATTAGTATTAATTTATCAAAATGATTTTAATGTTCCCTTCGATACGTTTAATCGCGAACTGTGTTTGAAAATGTCTTTACGGAATTTTTTTTAAGCAAAATCAAATGTTATCCAAAATCAAATGTTATCTACAATCAAAAAGTAATCATAGATTAACACGTTTATAAACTGAAAACTTAAATCTAATAAGAATGTATATTCACTTGAAATAATACCTGGAAAATAATCACAAACAATTATTTTATTGCAATATAGCTAACTAATCGAGAACAACGGCATCCGAAACACAAATTAATATTGATTTATTCAAAACGATTAAAACTACGTCCACTTCGATACTTTTTACCGCGAACTGAGGTTGAAAATGACATTTCGAAAAACAAAAGAAGTTTTTTCAAACTAAGGCAATTTTACACGTACAATAATTTGATACCAAGGATGTTTCTTGTAGAAGATGCTATTTTCAAATATAAAGCGCTAGTACTTTTCAAAGTAAATCAGTTTATACGTACAATATTTTTTAGTACCTTTCCTAGAATTGATTTTATGAGACAATCATTGATTATTTAAGTAATAAACTAAATAAAGTAATAAACTATTGGCGTTTAGTATGAAACTACTATTTTCATTAAAAGCCACCCGGTTGCAATAGTGAATTAAAATAGAATGTTAATTATTTCTGAAGTTATGTGGAAATTAGAACTCGCTGATAATGGTACATTTCAAAACAGGATATGATAAAGAGGATATCACTAAACAGTACATGTCAAACCAGTAAAAATGAATTATTAGTATGGATAATATAAGTGTTCAGAGATTTGTCTTCAGTTAAATTGATGAAAGATTGTCTTAAATTTAAATTAATAAAATTAATTTGAATAATTAAATCAATTATAGTAGACGCACGCTAGATATCCTTTTTGATGTCTAAATTTGCGGCTAATGCGCTATTTCGGAACATTTAAATAATTGTATCTATCCATGTAAAAATGAATTCTTGATCCAGGGCAGACTTCCGGATTGGAGCACGTCACTAATTTCATATAACCCCTTTCCTTAGTCATTCCAATCAAAAAATCTTAAAAAATTGAAATTTGAGAAAAAATTTGTACCACAGCCCATAGATCCCGGGGTCCAGCCCCTTCAAAAGTATCGTGGGCCTGTTCCTGAACATGGTAAAATTTCATGGCGATCGGTAAAGCGGCTAAGGCGTTATTTCAGAACAATTAAATAATTGTATCTTTACATGTAAAAATGAATTTTTGGTCCACGGGAGAACCTCCCGAATGCGAACATGTCTCTTATTTCATATAACCCCTTTCCAAAACTCATTCTCGTAAAAAAAATTAAATTTTTAAAAAAATTCGTACCATGGCCCCTAGACCCTGGAGTCCAGCCCCTTTCACAATATCGTAAGATTGGTCTGAACATGCAACATTTGCATGGTAAACATTTGCAGAAGTCATTTTGGAATAATCAAATATTTGTATCTATACATGTAAAAATTAATTTTTGATCCACGGCTGGGCCCCTCGGATTCGAACATGTCAGTAATTTCATATAACAAGCCCCATAAACTCATTTTCGTGGAAAAAATTAAAGAAAATTATAATTTTCGGAAAAATTTGTACCGCAGCCCCTAGACCGGGGTCCAGCCAGTTCCAAAATATCGTAATGTTGGTTCTGGATATGCAACTTGTACATGGTAAAAATTTCATGGCGATCGGTTGAGCGGCTGAGAAGTCATTTTGGAATAATCAAATATGTGTATCTACACATGTAAAAATTAATTTTTGATCCACGGCTGGGCCCCTCGGATTTGAACATGTCAGTAATTTCATATAACCAGCCCCATAAACTCATTTTCGTGGAAAAATTTAAAGAAAATTAAAATTTTCGAAAAAATTTGTACCGCAGCCCATAGACCCCGGGGACCAGCCTGTTCCAAAATATCGTAAGATTGGTTCTGGATATGCAACTTGTACATGGTAAAAATTTCATGGCGATCGGTTGAACGGCCGAGAAGTCATTTTGGAATAATCAAATATTTGTATCTATACATGTAAAAATTAATTTTTGATCCAGGGCTGGGCCAGTCGGATTCGAACATGTTAGTAATTTCATATAACCAGCCCCATAAACTCATTCTCGTGGAAAAATTTAAAGAAAATTAAAATTTTCGAAAAAATTTGTACCGCAGCTCATAGATTCCGGGGTCCAGCCCCTTCCAAAATATCGTAAGGTTGGTTCTGGATATGCAACTTGTACATGGTAAAAATTTCATGGCAATCGGTTGAGCGGCTGAGAAGTCATTTTGGCATAATCAAATATTTGTATCTATACATGTGTTTAAACACATAAAACAAAAGTGTACAGAAATTTCTATATTAAAATTGATAAATGTGTATTTACACATTTTTGTGCTACATTGGCACTTATATATAACACAAAATACACAAAATACAATTGTTATAATACGTGTAATAAAAATGCGCTCATTGCATTTTTAGATATAAAAATTTTGTATATAAGTAGATAGTCAATTAATAAAAAAGTTAGTTCTCAAAAACCTTACTCACATTCTTTTACTAAGTTTATTCCGGTATTAGCCCCCATCAGTGGTCCGCTCGGAATAAAAGGAAAGAATATTCTAGTTGAAGCAGATGCTGAACTGACATGGTCCTTCGAGCTTAAAAATGTAAAGTTTTAGAACAAACCATTTAAAGAAAAAAGTGAACGAAAGTGTATAAAGAACAGCCGCGCGAGTTTTATATTTTAATTTCGGTTGAACGAAAAAAAAACTTTATTTATTTTTATACTTTACACTTTTATTTCTTTACACTATTTATCTTAAGATTTAGTTAACTAGTAAATTATTCTAAGTGTTTTAAGTATATACATTAATCTTAAGATTAATGTATTCGTATTTCAAACTCTTTAGAGTTGTTTTTGAAAATTGGTTTAAAGTCTGAACTCTTCAGAGTCAGATACAATTCTAAATTTTTATTTAATTTTTTAATTTTAACTTTTTGGTAAAAATTTCAATGTAAGCATATTTAAACGTGTTTCGAATTTGACACTAATATTTATGCTTATCTAGATTAGATTTCGTTTCATAAAAAAATATAAAAATTGCTAAAATATTTCGTTTGCACTTTTTATGAGAACATTTATGTATTTTGATCTTTTTTTAGAATAAAATGTTTTCGTGTGCATTCTTGTTATAAATTGTATTTTTGTTATCATGTGGTGTCAATGTCCTACATGTAACTCGCGCGTATGTACACGTAATCGAAATCATAAAAACAGATTTCACGTGCGTTTAAAAAGTTCGCGTAATCATAAAAACAGATTTCACGTTGTTTGAATGAGATGAAGCACCAGAATGATCAACAATCCTCATACGGAGAACGACAACCTGAGGTTCCTGAAGAAGATGAAATCCTAGACCTGCAAATAATAAGAATCCGAAGAATGAATAGCGAGATAGCAAGTCTCCCACTTGAAATACATAAAAAATTTACCACAAACAACAAACCTTATGAAGTACGTGCAACGCAGCATAAAATTGTTAAGAACTTACACGTCAGTAAGGAGAATACTGTAAGAACTAATTGTCGACACTGCTTTGGAAACCATAAGCTAAGTCAATGTGCGAAGTTCAAAGCATTAAGCGTACACGAAAGAACACAGCTTATCCAAATCCTAACGTTATGTAGAATTTGCTTTGAGAAACATAACACTATAACTTGCAAAAGTGGCGAGAAATGTAACGTTTGCAATGGGAACCATAACACACTCATGCATAACGTTAACAACCCAACTAAGTTGAACATGCTCTCTCATAATTCAAACAATGAAGAGACACTTCAAACTCTGCTTGGCGGCATTAATTACAGCACATAGGGATAACCAAGAACCAATAACTTTGCGGGCTTTGATCGACTCGGGTTCGCAAGGTACTTTCATCACAAAAGGTGCTGCAAATTTACTGAACGTAAGGAAGAAGAAAACAAATTTTGCCATATCAGGAATGGGTGGAGTCAAAGCAGGAGTTTGTAAACACATAATTGAATTCGATGTAGCTCCGAGATTTGACAGTAAATTTGCGGTTCGAATGGAAGCAATGGTGTTCGATCAACTGACGCATCACCTGCCAGAAGCTAAATTTAACACAAACGAATTTAAGCATCTACAAAACCTAAAGTTGGCAGATCCAAAATTTAATGAACCAAATCAAATCGACGTTATAGTAGGAGCTGACTATTATCCAGCAATTGTGTTGAACAACATAATAAAGGGGAATGAACGAGAACCCATGGCGCAAGAGACCGAGCTTAGTTGGATAATAATCGGATGCATGAGGACAGCTAATCAAGCAACTAAAACTAGCTTGGTGCCAACAAAAGCGATCAGTGAACAACTACAGTTACTCATAGAGAACGAGGGCATAGCTGATGGAACAACACGAACGGAAGAAGAGGAGAGAGCTGACGAACGTTTTGTAAAAACCGTTTGATGTGATTCCAATGGCAGGTATATTGTAAACTTTCCCTTGGAAGAAAATTCCGACGTAAACTTTAAACAAAGATTTGTAGAATTCATGAGAAAATACCTGTAATTAAATCATATGGCACCAGTGAACCAACCATCCACGGGTCACAAGAATGAATCCAGCAAAATCTACTATATCCCACATCATGGCGTAGTAAATGAGGATAGCAGCACCACCAAACTGAGGGTCGTATTTGATGCGTCAGCTAAGTCAAGATGACTTGGATAAACTAATTCTAAGATGGAGAGAACATAGATATGTTATAGCGGCAGACGTGGAGAAAATGTTTAGACAAGTTTGGATAGATGAAAAGTAGCAAAATTATCAGAGAATTGTTTGGAGAGAAGATTCTTACCTTGCAATACAAGATTTTTTCTTAAAAACAGTTACCTATGGAACCAAGGCAGCTAATTTTCTACCAATAAGAACAATGGACAAATTAGCGCAAGATGAAGCTGAAAACTACCCCGTTGCTTCTAAAATATTGAAGGAAGACTTTTACGCAGACAATATGTTAACAGGAGGTGACACAAAAGCAGATGTTCTCCATGCTTATAATGAATTAACCTGCATAATGCCCAGAGGAGGATTCTTGCTACGGAAATGGACTTCGAACGATGCAACAATCCTTGCCGAAATTCCAAAAGAAATACAAAGCAATGGCACAATCACCATTAAATTGAACGACATAATTAAAACGTTGGGAATTTTATACAATCCAGGAAATGACAACTTTCAATTCGATACGCAACGTTTACAGCTTTCTACTACAAGCATCTCAACTAAAAGAGCAGTGCTGTCGGATTCATCAAAGATTTTTGACCCAATGGGTTGGCTTTCTCCAATTACAATCAACAGCAAGCTGTTAATGCAAGATGTCTGGATAAGTGGAATTGGTTGGGATGACAAATTGCCCACAGAAATCGACAAACGATGGGCAAAATATAAAGATGAATTGAACAACATTGATTCCATTGTCATACCAAGATGGGTGAACACAATTAAAAGCAAAAAGGTTGAAGTTCATGGTTTTGCGGATGAATCTGAGAGGGCATTGGCTGCGGTAGTTTATTACCGAGTTATTGAGGAGAAGGTGAAACAAGCCTAATAATGGCCAAAACCAAAGTTGCACCAATAGCGAATAAAATTACTATCCCAAGGCTTGAACTCAATGCAACTTTACTACTAGTGAAGCTAATAAACCATATTCGTGAGTCAACACAATATGCCGATGCAAAAGTGTATTGTTGGACAGATTCAACAATCGCGTTAAGTTGGATTAAGGGCAATGTAAATAACTATAAACCATGGGTGTCAAATAGAGTGTCTGCAATGAGAAAACTGCTTCCTCAAGCTGCATGGCGTCATGTACCATCTGAAGAAAACCCTGCTGACATCGCCTCAAGAGGAATTACACCGAGGAAACTTAAAAGTTGCGAACTTTGGTGGAATGGACCAACATTCTTACGCTTAAATAAAGGAAGATGGACTGAAGATATTGTGTCTGACACGAAAACGGAATTGAAACAGATAATAGCATTGAACGTGAAAATAGAGCACCCATTTCAACAGCTATTTTCGAGAATATCGGAATATAGAAAATTAATTAGAGTTATAGCTTATTCGCTGAGGTTCATTGACAAAGGCAAAAACTTAAAAATACCAAGAACAGTGGAGATCAATGCTGCTGAATTTAAAAAAGCAAATGAAATCGCTATTAAGATGACGCAAAATGAGGAATTCAATGAAGAAATCAAACGATTGCAAACAGAAGAACAGTTGAACAAAGGCAGAAGTTATTATCATTGAATCCCTTCTTGGATGATAAAAACATACTGCGAGTTGGCGGCAGAATCGAAAAGTCATTAGTCCCATATGATCAGAGAAATCCAATCATCATGCCGAAGAATAGCCAATTAACCATCCTGATAATTAAGGATGCTCATCGTATTACCCTACATAGAGGAACAACTTTACTTGTCACATTCTTACGACAAAGGTATTGGAATACAAGCGCAAGATCAGAAAAAATACAAACCATCAGTTAATGGCGCCACTACCTCGAGAACGAGTAACGGCGTCACTGCCATTTGAGATTGCTGGAGTAGACTATGCGGGCCCTATCTCTATTAAAACATCGAAAGGTAGATCAAAACAAACATACAAGGGGTATATAGCCATCTTTGTGTGTTTTACGACAAAAGCCTGCCATATTGAGATAGTTAACGACCAAACAACGGAAGCATTTATTGCCGCATACCGTCGATTCTCATCACGAAGAGGAGTGTGTACCCACATTTATTCAGATAACGGTACAACCTTCGTTGGAGCCAACCGAAAAATAAATGGGCTATTCAATAAACTACTCCAAGCCCAACTAATAGAAGAAACGGCGTACCAAGGTACGAATTGGCATTTTATACCGCCTGGAACACCACATTTTGGTGGTTTGTGGGGAGCGGGAGTGAAATCGGCAAAATATCACCTGAAAAGAGTTATAGGCGATACACATTTAACATTTGAGGAATTATCAACGCTATGTAGTCAAATAGAGGCATGCTTGAACTCGCGGCCTCTCTCTATAATTTCGAGTGAAAACACACATTTAATTTTGACACTGGCACACTTTCTAATCGGAAGGTCATTGCTAACGGTTCCAGAAGACAATTATAGCGAAATAAAGCAAAATCGATTATCTAGATGGGAGTTTCTACAACAACTGAAGCAGCATTTCTGGAAGCACTGGCACACGGACTATTTGAACTCACTTCAACAACGAGCGGTATCAGTAAAACATAAGAATGGTATAACAAAACACTCGATAAGAAATTTGTGCCCTTTGCCAATCGATGACACCATGTATTCCGCACCACAAGCACAACCAAACGAGAATCAATTTGATAGGGAGGAAAATATAACAACGGCCAGAAGAGCGACAAGAAGCATGAAAGCCAACCACTGTGGATTAAGTTCTGTTACGAACAACTTGACAAACAATAGAACGCAATCAGTAGGGAAAGCGAAACCAATTAGGTTTGTGGCATTAATTAATACGATTATGTTTGTAATGATCATTTCACGAGCACACCTCACCAATGCAACTGACAAGGTACACATTCAACAATTCAATCAGCCAATTGGGGTTTATCTGGAAAACTTCGGCTACGTAGAAGTAATTGCAAAGGAATGGAATTTAATAATTCGTTACCAATTGACGAACTATTGGGAAGAAATAAAACAAATTAATGTGCTTCATACGGAACTGGCGGAAGCCTGTAAAAGAACATCAGGCATTAATTGTGCCTTGATACTACACCAATTGAAATGGCAACTAGGGATTGTACGAAAGAACAATGAATTCTTAATGCCCAGTAATAAGGAGAGACTGCGCCAAAAGAGGGGAATTGGAGATACTACGAGGATCCTTCTTGGAGATATATTCGGAATACTAACTCAACGGGAAGCAAATCAATATGAAAACCATTTTGAGACGATTGATGAAAACGAGCAGCATCTATTAGATCTTCTTAGCAATCAAACCAGCGTCATTGATAACACCATTAAGTTATTCAAACATAACACGAACCTGACATTGTTGTCGTTAAACAATTTCAGGGAAAATCAGAACCGACTGCAAATAGAAATAGATCTTCTGAAGAAATATGCTTCCATTGAGGAAAAAGTACGACCAATATTTACAACAACTCTCGAAATAATACTAATATTAAATAACATCAAAGAAACACAGGAAAGTTTGTTGGACTTAGTGCATAATGCTCAGCAAAACGTCTTACATCCCACTCTGCTGACGCCATCGCAACTAGACCAAGAACTATCTAAGATAAGAAAGTACCCACCGCCGTCAATAACTGTGCTTAATGATCACACAGCCGACAATTTAGAGCACATTTACAAAACCATGAAATTAAAAACACGAATAACTCAGGATAACCTAATAATACGAGCAACTATTCCTTTAATATATTCATAGAGCTACACACTCTTCTCGGTTATTCCATTTCCAAATATCTATTACAACGAGTACCAAGCATATATTGAAACAAGTGTAAATTATATTGCCGTGGAGCATCGAGAACACTTCGCATCATTTACCAAAGAGAAATTAAATGATTGTCAAGAGGTAAAATTTAAACATTTCCTGTGCAAGGTGTCACAAGTTTACAATGCAGCATCTACGGAACATGCTTGTGAAATGGCGATTCTTCGTCATACCACTAATCTACAAGGATTATTATCTTGTTTCCATGCAGAGTTGAAAGTGGCTTGAGTTGGAGTTAGCGTTCATGGAAACAGAGTAGAGTTGAGTTTTCGTCAAATTATTTTGAACTCGACGAAACTAGTGGGATTGAGTAGAGTTGAAAATCAAAATGGGGGCAAGGAAAAGTTGTAATTTTTAATGTCAAGGGAATCTATATTAAAAATTTTGAGCCACAAATATGTATATTTAAAACAAAAAAGTATTTTAAAATAATTTTCAGGGCATATAACTACTAGTATTAGTATACCAAGAGTATTATTAGGCATAAATTAAATTAACTTTATCAAGCGGTTATCAAAATTTCAACTCAACCTAACTCTATTCCATGGAAACGATCAACGCCATTTCGGAATTAACGAAAACCTAATTTCAACTCAACCTAACTCCAACCTGGTTCATGGAAACATGATATATGTAACATAAAAAAAATGAATGCAACCAATCACTGGATAAAGTTACATGACACAAATCAATGGCTATTTATCATCGTCGAAGAAACAAACAAGGATGCAATTTGTGGATCATCTGTCATAACGACACGGTTTAGTGGGTCAGGTATCCTAACATTAGACGATGGATGCATGTTACGAGATTCAAGCCAGTATCTAATTGCTGCCGATAAAGTTAATAGTGAGATAAAAGGAGAAATCAATACGCCTGTTTTCGTAATGCACAACAACTCGAGCAAGCTAAGTTCAATTCCGAATTGGCGAACCATAAGAAGCAACTATACTCATCGGGCGGAGGAAGATTATATTAACTTAACTGTGGATACCAGCAAGCTAGAGCACGACATAAAACTACTGAAGGAAAATCAATATATTCACGAAAGGAATAATACACATCATGTTCACCACTACGTATTAACTCATATTTTATTTTGGAGCGGAATAATCATTGCAATTGCAATTAAACATTTCAAGAACAGACAGAAAAAGAGGCACCCCGCCTGTCGTGGAGCTTTACCAACGGCATCTCCCATTCCAGCCCCAAGAAGTTCTAGGGCGCCCCAGGTTGTTTAAACACATACAATAAAAGTGTACAGAAATTTCTATATTAAAATTGATAAATGTGCATTTACACATTTTTGTGCTACATTGGCACTTATATATAACACAAAATACACAAAATACAATTGTTATAATACGTGTAATAAAAATGCGCTCATTGCATTTTTAGGTATAAAAATTTTGTATATAAGTAGCTATTCAATTAATAAAAAAGTTAGTACTCAAAAACCTTACTCACATTCTTTTACTAAGTTTATTCCGGTATTAGCCCCCATCAGTGGTCCGCTCGGAATAAAAGGAAAGAATATTCTAGTTCAAGCAGAGGCTGAACTAACAACATGTAAAAATTAATTTTTGATCCAGGGCTGGGCCCCTCGGATTCGAACATGTCAGTAATTTCATATAATAGCCCCATAAACTCATTTTCGTGGAAAAATTTAAAGAAAATTAAAATTTTCGAAAAAGTTTGTACCGCAGCCCCTAGTCCCTGGGGTCCAGCCTCTTCCAAAATATCGTAATCTTGGTTCTGGATATGCAACTTGTAAAGATAAAAATTGCATGGCAATCGGTTGAGCGGCTGAGACGCCCATTCGGAACAAACAAACAGGAATTCATTTTTATTATATATATAGATTAAAGTGAGCATGCAATTTAATCTATTCATTTATTAAAACTTATTAAAAATATTAATCATAAATTTTGTGAATTTTATAACTCCATTTTGACTTATGGTTGGAAGAAGTTTCGCTTTGGGAAGTTATTGTTCAGTTTTTTTTTGTAAGAGTGTGATGTTCGGGAATATTGTTTCAAATGCATAAGCGATTCTAAATAAGAAAAATGTCTAACTAAATTAAAATTTAAATACGATGAGTTGAGTGTTCACCATACCATGAGGGGATTTCATTTTGAAGAAATCTGTAAGGAGGTGTGGGCTATGATAACCAAAACAGGTATGGTTATCCAACCTATTATGGCGGATCAAAAGTGAACCTGTAAGGGTTAATGGTAAATTGTTGAATACGGATAATTTTATTCATAATAGTGAAATCCTTTATATAGAAGCAGCATTTCAAGCTCTTGGTAAATGGTGAAAAGTACCCAACCCGACGACTGCCACCTAGTCGGCAATATGTGCCTCACCATAAGTTTGCTAAGAGCCTGTTAACGATATTGATTGTGTCATTACGAAACAAACAAAAACGTTACAAGTTGCTGTGTTTGTCATTGTTTTTTTGCTAACGTAACAATATGCATCCCGCGTTTGTCGTCGGCATTCACAAATTGGAATTGCAATTCCTCAAAATTCGAATTTTTAGTTCGACCCATTTTAATTTGATAACATGAATACAATCCATTCACAATAATCCTAATAATAAATTTATTTAACAAAATAAACGATTTAATTGATGAATTAACCTCGATTGTAGGAAATGCGTGTAAAAAACTGAATTGTTTTGACGTTATTTATAGAAAAGAGCAAAAGGTGTACATAAAAGTGAATAGAAACGATTACAAAACCAATTAACCCCTTAAGGGTCTATTGTGTTTATTAACTTGAATATAGGTTCGTCTATTTTAAACATGTGTAGTCCTATTTCCTTGTTTCCTATAGTCCTTGTGACTGGATGCCTTAAGATTCTCACCAGTACGTGACCCACACACGTAACAAGCGGGTTGAGCGGCAGGCTAACAGCCTCCCCTCATAAAAACATTTAAGTTATGAACCCTGAACAAAGTCCTCGGATTACCATATCGGATTCATTTCAAACTCGACCTCGGAAATTGTACACGGACAACGCTTTAAAAATGGGAACATGGAACGTGCTTAGCCTCTTAAGACCTGGAGATCTCCAGAACCTTTCGAACCAAGCAAAGAGTTACACATTAGACGTACTCGCATTACAACAGCTTAGATGGTCTGGGAGTGGGATCCATGGCACCACCAATGGTTACACTCTTCATTACAGCGGCCATCAGAATGGAGGAGAATTTGGAGTGGGCTTCCTAATCCATCGGCGCGTGAAGCATCACGGTGCATCATGTGCACGGTCAGATTTCGCACTAAGAAATTTAACATCACGATCGTTAATGTGCATGCACCCACCGAAGATAAATCGGATGACATCAAAGATTTATTCTTTGTCGAGTTGGAGGAAGTCATCAATAACATACCGCACCACGACATTAAAATCATCGTGGGCGACTTTAATGCAAAAATCGGTAGGAGTGCAGAAAACACATCGCACATCGGTCCTAACAGTCTGCATCTAACTAGTAATAACAACGGCCAACGCGTCACCGACCTGGCATAAATGTACAACTTAGTTGTATCAAGTACGTTTTTCCCACATAAGAGAATCCACAAAGTAACGTGGAGATCGAATGATGGAAGAACGCAAAACCAAATTGATCACGTCATGGTGTCTAAGAGACACTCGACCAGTATATCTGACGTTAGATCCTACTGGGGTGCAGACATGGACAGCGATCATATGCTTGTCGTATTTAAATATAAGTGCAAACTGTCATCTACGTTCAACAGACAAGCACAAAAAACCGCTCGATGGAATGTTGATGCTCTAAAAGAACAAACATCACTGCAGAGTTACCAATCAGCTGTCACTAACTATCTAGAGCGGCCCAGCAACAACGAAGAAGCTCCTTCTAACATCCAGGAGCAGTGGCACACAATACAGTCAGCCATTACCACCGCGGCACAAAACACTATCGGAAGAAGACCTCCGAGACCCCGCAATGATTGGTTCGATGATCAATGTCGCCTGATCGTCGCAAATAAACAAAAGCTTCGTGAAAAATGGTTGGCTCGCAACACTAGAAGCACATATGCAGAATATCTCCGCGCCAGGAAAGCCACGACTAAATATCTTCGTCAAAAGAAACGCGAACATATGAGATTATGCATCGAAAACATCAGCTTCCAAGTGGAAGTAGGAAATTCAAGGGACTGTTTTGCTAATGCCAGGAATCTCACTAAAGATTTCCACCCAAGAAGTACAGCCATAAAAGACGGGAATGGAGAACTGAGAACAAACGTGGCTGATGTTCTCTCAGTATGGCAAACCTACTTTCAAAATCTACTAAATCGGAATGACGACGTGACCCCCATTAGAGCAATAGCTCCTCCAGGTGATGAGGTCTTCGTCGAATGTCCCACAGCAGAGGAAGTAGACGCAGCTATTAGTCGATTGAAAAACGGCAACAAGTCTATACGATCTTGTCGTTTGTATTTGGGACCAAGAAGAGTTGCCGGAGAATTGGAAGACCGCACTCATATGTCCGTTGCATAAAAAAGGCGACCGTCTTAAATGTGAAAACTATCGTGGTATAGCTCTATTGAACACTGCTTACAAAGTGTTGGCTAATGTTGTACTTGCCAGACTCATCCCTTTCGCCGAAAACATTATTGGCGACTATCAGTGTGGTTTTCGTCCCAACCGATCGACTACTGACCAGTGTTTCACCATGAGGATGATCTTGAAAAAATGTTGGGAGTACAACATAACCATACAATATATAGACTTCCGTCAGACATATGACAGTATAAACCGCGATAACCTTTGGGCCGCGCTCATATGCCTAGGAATTTCAGAGAAACTCGTTTCTCTGTGCAAATTAACAACGTTTGGGTTTGTATGTAGAATTGTAATCGAAGGAACTGGGTCAGACTCCTTTGAAATAACATCTGGTGTTCGACAGGGAGATGCACTCGCGCCTGTGCTGTTCAATTTGGCGCTTGAGTACGTAGTGAGGAAAAGCAACATCGAAACTTCGCGCTGTATATTTAATAAATGAGGCCAAATTCGTGGATATGCAGATGATATCGTTCTCCTTGACCGAAGACCTAGCGATATCAAAGACAGTTTCGTGCCGCTCGATCGCTGCGCAAGAAGACTTGGTTTGAAGGTGAACAGTAGCAAAACCAAATTTGTATCAACACCCAGGAACATCTCCATGATAAATCTCGGAATTGGCGACAATAACTTTGATCGCGTTGAAAACTTCAAATACCTCGGGTCAGTTATAACATCATCAAATGACATGCAGGCAGATATAAAAGCCCGAATCGCTGCTGCACATCGAGTTTTCTACGCCCAATCAAAATTATTGCGATCGAAACATCTATCGCAGTCGTGCAAGCTCGCACTTAATAAAGCACTCATAAGACCTGTGCTGGCTTTCGGAAGCGAGAGCTGGACCATGACCACTAACGATTGTAGATTGTTATCAACTTTCGAAAGGAAGGTCATTCGTTCAATCTTTGGTCCAATTAAAGTCGCGAACAATGAATATCGGATTCGCATGAATCACGAGATAAAACAAATTCTTGGAGGTTGCGATATTATCGGATTCATCAAATCCAATCGAGTTAGATGGCTCGGCCACGTTACAAGGTCCCCACAACAACGGATGACCAATAAAGTGTTCCATCAACAACCAGCCGGTGTGCGTCGTAGAGGAAGACCCGACTGCGCTGGCGTGACGACGTCGAACAAGATCTACTTGCACTAGGATGTCGAAACTGGAGGACGAGAGCGATGGACCGAGACGGCTGGAGGACCATAGTGCGGGCGGCAAAATCCCTTCATGGGATGTGAAGCTAGAGATAGAGAGAGAGAGAGTCCTATTTCGGTTACGTTTGCTAGTCGGTTTAGTTCGGTTTTAATTTTGTCGTTGCTGATTTTTACGTATTTCTGTATATAGTTGAACCTATCGATCATACCTAAAAACTAACTAGTAGTCAGTGCGATTGGTCTTCGATTTGTTTTTTTTCCTGTGAAAATATTTATTATTTGAAATATTTTAATTCGTTTTAATTTAATATTGTGTATATTGATATAAATAAAATATACTCGGTTAGTGTGTTATTTTAATATTTTATGTGTTTTATAATGTAAATAATGTGATATAAATAGTGTATACAGTGCTGGGAAAAAAAATTGGGCAAACATATTTTATTGCAAATTGGAGTTTGTTTTTGCTAAAATTACGAAACATTGGTACGCAATTGGCTTATTGTTTCATTTTAAATACATGTATGACGTAATTTTTTGAACAAAAAAAAATTATCTGCAATTTAGGGGGAAAACCCTGAAAAATGCCAAAATATTCAAAATACGGTGATTGGAGTTAAAAACAACTAACACTTATTTTTTCATTTATTATTGATTTATAGAAGTTCTATCTTTAATATTAATATTTTGTTGGACGGCTATTTGCTTTTATCACAGCGATAGACCTCCGATTCATTGAATTTGATACATTTTTCAAAGTCGTAGCAGGTATGGTTTCCCAAATCATCATTAACAAACTTTTTAAAGCATGAATCGATCTGGGCGCTTTCTTGCTACTTCTAGCTTCATTATAGACCAAATATTTCCAATGGGATTTAAGTCTGGACTATACGGGGGTCAGCTCAACATATCGATACTTCTTTCTTCGAAGTACCTTTTTACATTTAAATGAAGATATGAAAGCCAATTTTCTATCTACAATTCAAATTTAATAACACACAACTTTGGCGGTATGGCACGGATCGTTGTCCTGTTGAAAAATAAATTTGCAAGTCTCGCCAAAAAGCTTTAAAACAGAAGGCTCAATTTCGTTGTGTAGGACCTGCAGTTGAGAAGCTACTGTAATGCTGTAACTAAGGAAGCACAATCGACCGGTTTCATTTCCAGAAAAGCATCCCCAGACCATAATTCCTTACTTTTTCGGTGGAAATCTTAAAAGACATTCGTTGCAAAGCCTCTCGCCCGGTTTTCTTCTTATCAGAATTCTTCAATCTCCAACATACAGCTTGAATTTTGATTCATCGGGAAAAATCACATAGTGTCACATCTCTGCAGTCCAAGAAACATGCTCCTGGGCCCATAGCAAAAGTTGTTTTTTCACTAGTAATGTGAACTCAGGCTCTGGACTGGTTTAAGTGCTTTCAAACCAGCTTTAACAAGTCTTTTTCTCACTAAGCTGGCTGAAATTTCTTTTCCTGTTGCTCGCTCAACATCCCGTCTTATGTCCGATGCAGTTTTAAAACGCTTCCGACGACATTGTAATATTATGAAACGATCTTCCACTGGCGTTGTCTTTCTGGGCCTTCCAGAGCCTTCTTTCTTTTTGTACTGCCCATCTCTCGCAATTTTTTAATATTCCACGCGACAGTACTTTTAGGAATGTTTAACTTTTCTGCTATTTTAAGCGTGGGTAAATTTTCTCGCGCCCAAATCAATAGATTGCTTTTACACGGCTTACTAACTTTTCCCATTTTTTTAACTAAAATTGCACTTTATTCTTTATTTGACTAGGATCACTTACAGAATAACTTAATCTTACAAAATATGCACTATTTATACTCAAAAAATAAATTACAGGCAATAAAACATCTGCATCCTAATGACGGCCAAGAACGGTAGGCGTAAAATAAAATAATTGTTTGAGCAATTTTTTTGTACATCAGTTGCGGAGTTGTACCGGTGTAATAAAAACAAAAAGCGGTCCAACAAAATATTAATCTTAAAGATACACTGAGAAAAAAAACCAGTAAAAATAAAAAAATATACATATAAAATCTAAAAAATATACATATATTTTTTAGGCGAAAAGTTTCGTTTTTAAAATCAAAAGAATAATCTTTTTATTTTTAAAATAAATTTTTTCGCCAAATTTGTTTATAAAAACAAAAATATGTTTTTATTTTCGAAAATACTTTCCTTACTTATGTCAAATAATTTTCTTAAATTTTAAGAGATTGTCTTTTAAGAATAAAAAAACTATTGGTTAGTTTTAAAAGATAATAAAAAAACTATTGGTTAGTTTTAAAAGATTTATTTTAATTTTTAAACAATTATTTTTTAACAAATCAAAGTAATCAATGTATGCGACTGCTCAAGTCAACTGAACCAAAGGGTCATCTACTCATAAGAACATAACATATCTACCACGACTCACGAGAAGTAGAAACTTAACTCCCCCTCCCCAATTTTTAGCCCCCAGGGCCATTGTGTAAAAATACACACAACCCTTAAAAAAATATAAGGAGAACCTAGTCAAAATTTTATTTTGGCAGTTTGGTTTCGTTTCGTACTGATAAAAAGTTGTTCTACTCAGTCAGTACTCATTAGGTTGCAACGACCAAGCTGCAAAAATTTAAACCTTCATTTCTTTAGTATAACACGAGAACATATCGATTTGGCGAATTATATAAATAGCCGAAAAAACTTTAAAATAAAAAAATAAAATATAGACGAATTGAAAAATAATACAACGGGATTTCTCACTGGCAAAACAATAAATATAAACATTTTCATAAGTTGTCATTATTATCAAAAAATTGTTTTTATATGTTAAAGCACTTCTTTTGAAATAAATTATTATATTTAAATAAATAAACTTTTTAAATTTAAAAAGTATTTTATAAATCATTTTACAAAATATGTTTTTAAAATCAAAAATCTTTTTATTAGTTTGCAAAAATTTCATTTAACTTCTAAAAAATACTTTTGAAATTCAAAAAAATTTATAACTTTGAGAAATTAAAAACTTCGTTTTATAATTTTACAAACCAAAATTTTTCTCAGTGTAGAACTTCTATAAATCAATAAAAAACAAAAAAAAATTAAAAAATAAGTGTTTAATTTATTCCATTCCTTTAACTCCAATCACCCTATTTTGAATATTTTGCCATTTTTCGGGAATTTTTCCCGAGTCCTGCAGGTACATATTTTTTCAAAAAATTATGTCATACATATATTTAAAATGAAACAATAAGCCAATTGCGTTCAAAAGTTTTGTAATTTTAGCATAAAAAGACTCCAATTTGCAATAAAATGTGTTTGGTCAATTTTTTTTCCCCAGCACTGTATATATGGCGAAAAATACGTGAAATCACAAATTTGGTATATGGAACCGGAAGTCGTGTTTAAATTTTTTACTTTTTATGTTTTGAATGTGTAGTAATTGTTAAAAAAAAAAACTGGAACAAAAAATTTTTTTGTAGTTGTTGTTGTTAAAGTTACAGGGTGTCAAATTTTGATAAAAATGTTCATCTCAAATATTCATCTGTTCCATCTTTTGAACAAGATAGCGTTGAAAATCGCAAAAAATTTTAATCAAATGGAATAATTTTGCTAAATAAACACGCGTAGCCGCAAAACGCTGAAAGGAAGTTAAAAATGATCAAACCTAGGGTGGTGTAATTTATAAACGATTTGTGAACTGAATAATTCTAAACAGTTACTTTATCAAGTTGATCGTAAAAATAGTTGAAAATAAAAAATACCACATTGACTTTGATTTTATATACAAAAAATGGGTAGATCTTCAGACTCAAACGTCTTTTGCAAGAAAACACAAAATAGCACAAGTACAATTTTTTGGTGTGTTCAATAGAATTAAATGAGGAAAAATTTAAAAAAAAACAAAAAAAAAAAAATTAGGTGTTTGAGAAAATTCTAAAATACTATTTTGGCGGCCATTTTGAATAGGAAGAGTTGAAACATGGTACCAATTTAATAATTTTTTTAGAATCCCTATTCATTTATCTTTAAAATGAGCCCAGGTTTATAAGCATCGGATAATTAGTTTTCGTTTTATAGCCATATATGCAACATCATGTTCATCATTTTTATCAAAATTTGACATCCTGTATCTTTAACAACAACAACAACAACAAAAATTTCAACAAACTTTTTTTTTAATCAAGAGTATACATTGAAAATATAAAAAACATAAAATTCAAACATGACTTCCAAAAATTTGTGATTTCAGGAATTTTTCACCATATATATATGTGCTATTAACATCTGTATTGTGACGTTTGATAATTCACTGTGCTTGAATTACAAACTTTTTTTTCGTGACAAGCTGGGCACCCAGGGGGTAAACGTAAATCGAGTATGCTGAATTCAACGGTGCTAGTCCCATTTCAAAGTTAGTCCCCATTTTTGAGATATCGCATTCGACATTTTTTGGCTCTGAGTCATAATATACCCTCATTTTCACGTTAATAGCTCTTGAACCATTAAGATTTTCGTTATGCTTTTCTCAGCAAAGTTGTTGCGCAGGTCAAGACCAACAACTTTGCCGAACATATCAAGACCGAAAAACCACATCTAATTTTTTTTGCTTTTCATTTCGACGAAAAACACTGTTTTTATCATTTTATATCTTTTTGTTGAATTTAAATCGAGTAGAATCGATCGAATAAACATCGCATCGACAAATATAGATACAATAGAAACTATTTAAAAGGAAGTTAAATCGATTCAATTGATTTTATGGTGATTTTTCTTAAAAAAATATTCCTAAAAAATTAACAATTTTCTTCTCTTTGGCAAAACAATGGCGTGCCATTGCGATAGTGGATAAAAATCCTGAATTTTTCCATCCCATCGTTTTAACCAATTACATCACGTAAATTATACACCAGACACGCCACTTTTCGTACAAAAATGTTGAAAAATTTGTTTGTTTTAGCTTTGATAGAAAAATCCGAGATTTTTATCCGTCGTATGATTCTGTGATTGAATGGCGCAGTAACATTTGATGGTTGATATTAGGGTTTCCAGTCCCGGATATTGGGTACCCAGATACCCGGGTATTTTTGTCATGATTCTACTACTCGAATACCCGGGTAATTGCTTCGGGTATTCGAGTACTATATACAAAACAATAGATAGCACATCGGAAGTACTTGAAATTCTTATAAGAAATCGTTTACAAGAATATGGAGTTCAACTGAATAAGGATATAGTTGCTTCATCCATGATGGTGCTAACGTTATGGTTAAATACGGAAAGCAGTCGGGTAGGACATGAAAATTTCTACAACGATGGAAATTTGTGTTAGAAGAAATATCGGAACATAAAGCCTTTTCTCTAACTTGAAACATCAAGCCAGCTTAAGATAAGAATAAAAGGTTTTTTAAGCAATTCGCAGTTCTAAGCAATATTTTATCAAAGTATGTAGTGTAACAAGAGGGAAAAGACCTTACACTAATTGTGGACTGCAATTCCCGCTGAAATATACTAATTTTTGTAGTTAATCGATTTCTAATATTAATTATCTGTATTAACTCAGCTTTAAATGAATTGGGTTCGGAAAAGTTGCTGACGAGGACACTCACGTTTTAAAGGAAGTTTCTTTACTATTGGAACCTTTAGTGGTTGGTTGCAGTTGAAGAACCTAGGGAATATGCCCATATTATAACTGCTTAAGGACCCCTTAAATGTCTCAAAAAACTAAAAGAACTTAATACGCCCCTCTCACAGGATATAATTGGGCATTTACAAATTGGAGTTGAGGAACGGCGACAGAAAGACTTAATAACGTTCTTATTGTTCTTGCATCATGGTAGGCATTCAAAAAATACCTATTTTTTAAGTTACTCATCAAAAACAACAATAAAACTACTTGCTCCATAATTAATAAATAGACCAAATCCAGATCAAATCCAGAACAAAATATCGAAATCGGATAGCTCCAGCTCCTCTGATGATACGGACCGCGATTGTGAAAAAACAACCTACGACGAATTTGAAGTCCCTTTCAATATTTGCACTCGAAGCTGTAAATTTTGTGAATTTAGTTGATGTAAATGAATTAATGGACTTCTGCTTTACATTTAATTCACTAAATTTACAGCTTCGAGTGCAAATATTGAAAAGGACTTCAAATTCGTCGAGTTGAATAGAGGAATACGAAGTGAAATATTGGTAAATTAATACGAAGCGCTTCTAACAATAAACCTTACCTCAACGGCACGCTAACGGGTCTTCTTAGTTGCCGAGAATATAATAACAAAACTCTGTAGTCGTTTATCTGAAGATACTTTTAATGGACTGCTATTCTTAAAATTTTATTTTATAAGTACCTAATTAATTAAAAATTGATTATATTTAACATATTTTAAAATTTTGTTCCAATATAAACTTAAAGTTTCAATAACTTATTTGAATATTTTAAAACTTGCAATGAATAATGAATTTTAACATGATTGAATTCTTTCTTCACCTATTTTGTTTTATTTAATTTTGTATTTATTTGTCTTTTTTTCGGGTTACCCGGGTAGTTCAAAGAATATCTACCCGATACCCGGGTATTTATTTTTCGGGTATTTTGGAAACTCTAGTTGATATATTGATGCAGATGTTTCTTAATTTACGTGTATAATTTACGTGATGTAATTTGTTAAAACGATGGGATGGAAAAATTCAGGATTTAAAGGAAGAAAAATGTTAATTTTTTAGGAATTTTTTTTTAGAAAAAATCACCATAAAATTAATTGAATCGATTTAACTTTCTTTTAAATAGTTTCTATTGTATCTATATTTGTCGATGCGATGTTTATTCGATCGATTCTACTCGATTTAAATTCAACAAAATGGTAAAAAATGATAAAAACTGTTTATCGTCGAAATGAAAAGCAAAAAAAAAATTAGATGTGGAATTTCAGTCTTGATATGTTCGGCAAAGTTGTTGGTCTTGCGCAACAACTTTGCTGAAGAAAGCATACCAAAAATCTTAATGGTTCAAGAGCTATCAACGTGAAAATGAGGGTATATTTTGGCTCAGAGCCAAAAAATGTCGAATGCGATATCTCAAAATTGGGGACTAACTTTGAAATGGGACTAGCACCATTGAATTCAGCGTACTCGAATTAGGTTTACCCCCTGGGTGCCCAGCTTGTCACATTTTTCAACTAGCACAGTGATACATATATTTTGGTGTCAGATATCGTTGTGTATAGACATACATCATGAATTGTGCTAAGTGTGAAGCTAATGTGGACAAAAATAACGTGTTCTGGATTTTTCCGTAAATTTTTCCATTACGGTTGTGTGAATGTTGATCGTTCGGCTATTCAGTGTTGTTCGAAATACTCCAACATTTTTTGGTTTTGCGATGAGTATTGTGACCTTATGGCCAACCGAACATTTTATAATATTATTGCGGATTCCTCTGCAAATACTGCTCAGAACTCATATTTTAAAGTTTTGAAGGAAGACATTTCTACCAATAGGATTATAGAGAAACTCAATAGTTCAGGCATTAGGTGTACTGAAAAAGTTGCTGAGTTTCCTACCGTTGGATTATCGGCATCAAGCGATTATGCTGTAGTGGGAGCTTCATCGACATCTACTGTTGATGTTTGAGACCTCGTCATTGAATATGGCTTCAACAGTTTCAGTTGAGTCTACATCATCATCTGAATCATTTGGTACCATATCTTATACTGAAGCTGCTGGATCTATATCACCTTGTTCTGAGATTCCATTGATTTCCTCTGGAACCTCGAGGCCACTTGCATCAATTACGATGGTTAGTCGTCGGCAAATTGTCAACACATTTTCCGTTGCTCATGTTGCTAATAGTTCATCATATAATCAAGAAAGAAGAAGTTGTGGGACTGGAAACTTACCTGTTGATATTAATATCAAAACTGTTCCTCCAAAGTGTTGGTTGCACCTCTCAAGATTTGCTCCGGGTACTGCTGAGTGTAATATATTAGCAATGGCTAATGCGTGCTTGGGAACGGACTTCTGTAGTGTTTCTAAGCTGGTACCAAAAAAGTTCAATGAGAATAGTTTAGAGTATGTGTGCTTTAAATTGGATGTTAGTGAAGTATTACGTGAGAAGGCGATGAATCCTGATACTTGGCCGATTGGAGTTTTTGTTCGAAGCTTTAATTCATGAAATTTTCGGACACTTGGGCCTGTGCGAGCGAAATTTCGGAGTCTACAGCTAAAAAGTACAGTAATCAACACCACATCATCTTAAAGGACACGATTTTGAACTTATCCAACTAACAATTTGCGGGCAAATAAAAATGATTCATTAATATTTGGCCATTTAAATGTACGCAGCTTAATTAAACATTTAAATCATACTACTATCTGTTGCATTGCATGTGCATAATCGCCTGTGGTAAGTGTTGTGTCTGATAATTTGAATATCATTTTTACCCAATATTTGTCGGAGTATAAAAAGGTTGTGTGCTTGGGTGATTTTAACTACAATATGTTAATTGGTAATAAATTAAATATTTGTTTTCAAATACATAATTTATATAGTTTACCATTTGGCCCTACTAGAAATGATAATCTCTTAGATTTGATTGTAGTGTTTGAGCCTGATGCGCAAAATATTTTATCTTATGGACAATGTGCAGTTCCTGCTATTTCTGACCATGATTTGATTTTTGCTTGCTATAAGTTGTGTCATACTAGGGATAAAATATCTTATACCGTCCTTCCTGATTATAATGAAATTGACTATGAATATTATACTAAATGTTTCTTTTTGTTAGACTGGTTGAATCTTTTTTCTTATGCTGATGTGAATGATATACTTCAAGAATTTAATTCGAATTTCTTATCTTTGGAAAATATGTGTGTACCCCGAAAGCTAAGTATTAATAAATGTCCAACAGCACCTTGGTTAAACGCAAATATTTTAAATTTAATGGAACGTAGAGATTTGGCTTATGAAAAGTTTAGAAAATATGGTTTAGAATTAGATTTTAATTATTTTAAATTTCTAAGGAACAAAACTAATAAATTGATTAATCAAGCTAAACATAGTTTCTATTTTGGTAATGTGTATAACTCAAGGATAACCTGGAAGAACTTAAAAAAGCTTGGTGTTTTATCTTCCACAGACAACACAAATATTATATTTTCTGCTGAAGACATTTTAATTGGGTTAAGCAAATTTGCGGATTCGGTAGGTGTTACCTGATTTGGATTTTTGTGAATTTGTTGACAGTAACTGTTTTTTGTTCGACTGTGTTGATTAGTTTATGGTGCTGAATGATATTCGAACTGTGAAATCTGATCTGAAAGCTTATGATTTAATTGATTTTAAGATAATAAATTTTTTTATAGATTTATTTCTTCCGCATATTACATTCATCATCAAACAGTGTTTGACAAAATCTTCCGGATTTGGAAAGTTGCCTTTATCATTCCTCTGCCTAAAAAGATATTGTATCTAATATTGGGGACATTCGTTCAATTAGTATTTTGCCTGCTCTTTCAAAGGTTTTGGCGAAGTTTATGCAATTGCAAATTCAAGAGAATCTTAAACACTTTGATTTTTTATGTAAGTACCAAACAGGATATAAAACTGGTCATAGCACAACTACAGCTTTAATGCATATAGTTGATGATGATTCCGCTATGCTTGATAAGAAAAATTCGTTTGCGATTTTGGTTTTGTTGGACTTTTCAAAAGCATTTGATAGTGTGAATCATGTTCATTTGCTACAGAAACTTTACTTGTATTATAAATTTTCTAAATCTGCTGTTAAATTAATACATGCGTATCTGAGTAATCGTAAGCAGTTTGTAAAATGCGGTGCCGATTTTTCAAGCATTTGTGATATGGTTACTGGTTTACCTCAGGTTTCTATTTTGGGTCCATTGCTTTTCTCCATATATATCAATGATCTGTCATGGCGCATAAAGCATTGTAAATTCCACTTTTATGCAGATGATTTACAGCTTTACATTGGTAGTGATGTTCTTAAGATAGATGAGACCATCTCATGTCTAAATTTTGATCTGAAACAGATTTCCTTTTGGATCAAAAACAATTCACTTTCTCTTAATCCTCTTAAAAGTAAATACTATTAAAGTTAGCCGAAAGTTTTCAGCCAAAAAATCAAAAAATCGATAATGCAGATAGTGTCTTCGCTTTCTCACCCGAAAGTAGATAAATACGTTAAACTCTCTTTATACTTTCGCTCCTATCGATTTTTAATTTCCTATAAACTGAAATAATTTCTCCTTCACCCGAATGATATAACCCGATCCTAAATTCGTAAACTCTTAAGTTCATGACTGATTTTTGCTGTATTCAAGACACTATCTGCATTATCTTTCGGCTGGAAACTTTCGGCTAACTTAAACAGTATAGTTTTCAACATGCTGGGAAAATATAAAAATTCCTTAAGTCGTTTGTACGTGCGGCTCACTCCTTCATGCCCTCCGATTGGTGATTTGTGGAATTCATTCAAGAGTTGCTGTATTTCAGTTTCTGTATTTACTTTAACGATATCATTGTTTAGAGTAAAAATTTGGTCAGAACTAGGTAAAATGGGTGATTCCGGTACAGAGGACGAATTTGATAATATGACATTCCCAGAATTACTACTAGTTGGAGCAAGACTGATATTCGCTGGTGAATTTGAATTTGTAAGTTGTTGTCTACTTTGAGATCGGGTAATTAATTACATTTATGTCAGAATTAATATTTGGTGCACGAGTTAAACAATCGGCTACTACATTTTGTTTTCCAGGTTTATATTCAACAGAATAGTTGAAATCTTCAATTTGTATCCGCCATCTGGTCAAACGAGAAAATGGATTAGCCATATTGCTTAACCAAGTCAATGGTCTATGATCAGTTCTTATAATGAAGTGTCTACCATACAAGTATGGGCGAAAATGTTCTACACTCCACACTATAGCCAACAACTCCTTCTTAATCACAGAATAGTTACGTTCACTCTTGTTTAATTTTCTACTTGCAAAACCAACTCGCTGATCTTTAGATTCCGTATATTGTGATAATACTGAACCAATTGCATAGTCACTAGCGTCACAAGTAAGGTAGAAAGTTTTATTAAAATCTGGAAATTGGAGCAAAGCTGGAGACTCAGTAATTTTTGATTTTAATTCATGAAATGCTTTGCGCAAAATGGTGTCCACTCGTACGAAGCATCTTTTTTTAGGAGATTTGTTAATGGGGACGAAGATTTAGCGAAGTCATAGATAAATTTATGCCATTAACACATAATTCTAGCGATGTCTAGAAAAATTTGAGTATTCAAGCATTTTAGGCTTGCCTTCATGGTTTATTTGTGATATGCGGCATATCGATGCGACCCTCGTGGAATTTGCTATCAATTTTACGAAAATTAAGAATATCGGAAAGTTTTTTTTTTTTTTTAAATTATAATTTACACTCTGCCAACTTCTTTCTGTGTACGTCTATATTTTTTATTAATTTGTTTAGTTACACTTTTGTTAAATGTTAAATACTTCTCTCCGGTCTACGGTAATCTTACCAGGTTTTGAATCATTGATCCAATTCCCAGCTATTTTAATCTAACCGCGATCGCGTATTTTGATGAGTCCAATATGGCAATGCGAAAATTTGTGTTGGGCCATACCTCGAAAGTTGTTCCTAAGAAATGATCGTTAGCTCGGGCCTCGCAGAACTTTACTTGTGTGACCTTGACCGCATGACTTTAAATTGAATATTTACAAAAGGCCATTTGTTTTCATATTTTAGGCATTTTCATATCAACCGGAGTCAATATTCAGTCGTACTTTGTTTTTCGACCCCCTCCCTGTTTTTCAACGTCTATTTCACAAATAATTAAATTGATTGATTACAAAGATAATGTACCAGCGATAATTTATATAATTATACGATTAATAATATTTTATATACGCACAAAAAAAAAATTACAATTTACGTTCATGTCGCTCCATACTAGTGGGCTTGTTACCAAAATGGATTGCGATATTCCAAGGCCACACAATTATAATGAATCAAGTCACGTCTCTAAACCTCTTGAAATCATTTCTTCGTATTTCCACATATGTATACTTTACCGACACAAAATAATAAAATCTGCATACTCGGGTAATTACTTTTGTTGAGTGTATGTGTGGTAAGCTTAACTTTAAGTCTCGCTTTTATAATATTGAACGTTATTTCCAGGAATTGCTGAATCATTTGATATACCTGTTCGACCGCCAATTTTAGAATGCGTTAAATTTATAATTAATTACCAAGACTTTCTGGGACTATAAGAATGTATTCTTATTTTATGTATACATAATGAGTGTTACTTATTTGTATTTGATGGAGCGGGGCAGGGTATTGACCCGTTTTTTATTTTCCGCCGCACAGATCGAACTTAACGCGATATTTAAAATGTTAATTATTTCATATGAGTTTTTAATTGGAATTCCGTGTTATTGAGTGTAACCTGTATTCCATATTTTCGAGTATGACTGAAAAAAAAACTGTTGGTAAGCACATTTGGTATTCAAGGCTTCTTGAGAAATGTTACTAAAAGCTGACACGATACTTTTATTTATTTAGTAACCTTCGTATATCAAAATTAAGTTAAACAGATTTTATATATTTAAATAAATTACTTCTAACGGAAATCGCTTGCCACTCAAAAATTATTAATTAATCATTCTGATTGTCTATCAAGATTATTTCTATGACTATGACTTCTAAACCACTATAAATATTTGACCTAACCGTCACAACTTTTTCAACCGTATCTGATATATTTCTAAAAAAGTTACTGACCTTGCTGATAATTTTTAAAATATTGGTTGCGCTAAAATTGTAATAATTTTTTATTTTATATGTCAATATTTGTATTTCAGTACCGACCTTGCCGTCTGTGAAATTTGAACACAAGTTATTATTTCCTCTGCTAATTATGTTCATTAAATTAAATCAGCCATGCATATGCGGTAATTTAACGCACTGCAAAATTCGTTACATACTTGTGAAAACTTCTATAAGCATTACAATTTCGTTTTAACCTCTATCAATATTCTAATACTAAACGTTACAAAATCGATATAAATTTCATTTTTATGAAGTTCCAAAGTTTTCTTACTCCTATAAGAACTGCTTTTAAGGATTCGTCTGATCCTTGTGGGTAACTGCAGCAGGGAAACTTTCAAATTTCAAAATGAAATTTTGCACACCGGTTAAGCCCAATGTGTGCTAATTAGTGCTAGTCCACTATTCGAAAACACGGAAAAGAAAATTTCAAATTTCGCCAGAAAGACGAAACAAATAAAACCCGAATTTTAAAACTTTCTATAGGCGGCTACACTGACGAAATTTGTGCTTATCATAGAAATATGATTTTCATAAATTTTCATTCATAAATTGTGGAAAAATAAACTAGCCCCTAAAAGATACTATATTAAACAAAAATATTACAGTGGATACCGTTCAATAATATTTTTAAAAAATAGAAATAAAATATTATAAAATCCAAGAATAAGCAATTCAGAGAGCATATTCCTGTCAAATATGTTCATTACCATCCGAAAAATATAGAGGCTGAAATTGTGCTAATCCAGAATTGTCCCGATTCCATTGAAGTACAACGACCGTTAAATGAACAATTTTCTAACAAAAAGTGTTCTAGAAACCAATGAATTTGGAGCTTCTGATTGCAAATTTCTGTAAATAATGATCATTGTTATCCGAAAAATATAGTGGCTGAATTTGTGCTAATCCAGAGTTGGCCCAATTCTGTTGAACAACAACAACCGGTCAACCGGTTTTACTATCGGTTTGCCTGTCTATCAGTCGGTATGTATGTAAGTACGATTTACGATAAAATTAATTATCTACAAAAGGATTCTAAATTAAATTTGGTTGATTGGACTGCAAGGCCAAGTACTGGACAAGTACCCCGGATAACGGCGGGCCTATTCCTACAGCTTTTTTTTGGGACGAAACGACCCGGTTGCAAACACCTAGCGATCGTACGGCACAATTCTAATCTACTAGAGGAAGGATAAAGGCTTAATAGGTTAAATTGGCCGCCCCATGGGTGGTGTTCAGCATGCTTGATCCAGCGACCGAAGGTCCCGGGTTCGATTCCCGGTGGTGACAAGAAAAAAATGCATGGCTGGTTTAGGATCAATGAATTAATTATTCATTATCCGAAATGAAAATATGATTATGAAACCGTCAGGGTTCCGACGGAGCACCATGTATATTAGTTTTCCCGAAACTGAGACCCAATGCAATTGATTCCTGGTACTCGAAACCTCATTTTTCTAGAAAATTTTATTAAAACCGTTCGACGATGATATAATTTAAAACGGAAAATAGGCCCCGACGGTGGACCTTATAAACAAGTTTACCCGAAATTGAGACTAAACGCAATTGATTAGTGGTCCATGAAAACCCTCTTCTATCGTCTGATTTAGAAAAAATTAAAAACGGAACCCGGGCCACACGTCTCGTTACTGGGCCCAGTAAACGCGCCCAGAAAAGTTGAAAAACAGCGCAATCAATTCCACTTGCTCGAAAACATAAATTCGGCAAATTTTATCGAAAATGTTTGAACTATAAAAAATAAATATGGAACCCGGGTCCCGACGGAGAACCCTGTAAATGTTTTCTCCCGAAATTGGGACACCACAACCGATTCCCTGTACTTAAAAACCGCCTTTCAACAATTTTTATCGAAAACGTTTAGACTTAAAAAAAATTTTAAAAAAGGAACCTGGGCCCCAACGAAGGACCCTGTAAACAAAATTTCCTTAAGCTGAGACCCAACACAATCGATCTCTGGCACTCGAAAACATTCTTAGGGCTATTTTTATCGAAAGTGGGACCCGCGTCCCGACAGCGGATCCTGTACATTTTGTTTCCCGAAATTTAGACGTTAGAAAACGTTTGAACTTAAATAAAAAAAAGTGGAACCCGGGTCCCAACGAAGGACCCTGTACATTTTATTTTCCGAAATTTAAACCTAGCACAATCGATTTCTGGTACTTTAACACCCACTTTCAGTATTTTTTATCAAAAATGTTCATATTTATAAAAAAATTAAAAACGAAACCTGGGCTCCAACGTAGGACCCTCTAAACAAAATTTCCTTAATCCGAGACCCAATCCAACCGATTCCTGGCACTCAAAACATCCTTAAGGCATTTTTTATCGAAAACGTTTGAACTTAAAAAAGAAAGTGGAACCCGGGTCCCGAAGGATGACCCTGTACAAGATAGAGAAATTGGGATTAAAAAAATATGGATTGAGGACGATCCACATCCAGGTGTAGTAAAATTAATTTGAAGACGAATATTCACAAATCAAGAAGCATGCAATCGCAATGGGAATCTGATTCTGCGTTCATGCAGATATCATGAATTTCCTTTCTCGGTAGTGGATTTTGTTCAATAATACTAAATGCGGAAAACAATGGGTTGATGCAGGCATCAACATCAGTTGCAAAAATGAATATTCATGCCAAGAAAGTGTTATTGTGTGTCTGATGGGATTGGAAAGTCTTCTTGAACCTGGTCAAACTGTGCAATTATCGAATTATGTGATGCTCCGGAGGAAAATAGACAATTTAAGGGTCAAAAAAGGCGGAAGGTGATATTGTTGCATGCCAACGCTTAGATAGTCAGATCGATGTCGTCATATTTCAAAGCCCAGCGGAATATGAAAGTTGACGATATTCAAAATGGCTCGATGATTGTTTTTCTTCGAAAACACCAAGTTTCTATCGCGAAGGCATTCATTATCTATATTTTAAATAAAGGTGAATTTGACTAAAAAAAGCACAGTTTCTACGTGCACACCTAATACATAAAAAGAAATATAACGGTGGGGAAAAAGAATCTATTATTTTTATTTTATTTCGGGGCTTTATTTAACATGGCTACAATCATCCATTTTGGCTAAATATGAGTCGTTTTTTCGATAACTCGTTGCCATTTAGAAGGCAATTTCACTATGCCCCTATTAGCGAAAAACTGAGATAGCCAGTTTTTACAAGCCTTTCATGAGGCCATTTTTACACCACCAAGAGCGCTTGCCATGGACAAAAAGAGGTGATAATCGCTTGGCACCAGGTCCGGTGGATGCATAATAACTTCCCAACTTAGCTTACGGAGCTTCTGGTGGGTCATCATAGACGTGTGAGTGGGGATTGGCGTTATCCTGGTGGAACGCGACACCTTCCCTATTTGCTGATTATAGTCGCATCTGGTCGATTGCTGCCTTTAATCGGAGCAATTCATTCCTTGTTTGGCTACCGTTTGGGCCGCTTCGCTGGCCTTTGAATATGATAGTTTCCGCTAGATATTGTCGTACATGACCCATTTCTCGTCGCCAGTTACCACCCGCTTTACAAATGGCTCGATTTCCTTCTGTTTGGCCAAGTATGCGCAAATGGAATCACGGCCCATCAAGTTTTTCTCAGTAACTCGTCGGCACCCAAACATCGAGGTTCTTTTTGAAGGACGACCTTCAGTTCCTGAGCGATGCTACGACAGCTGACATGCCGGTCTAGTTCGATGTCCAGGATTTTATCGACATTTTCGACGATAGGCATTCCAGTGCGTGGTACATTTTTAATACACAAATTACCAGAACGGAATCAATGAAACGAAAATCGCGAAACCAAAAGAAATTTTTAGTGCATGAATCTCCCCTTTCTAACGAGTACAAGTATGGTATAACGCGACAAATACATCACAGGATATATGTCACTAAAGCCATCAAGCGAAAAAATATTGGATTTTTCCCCCAACCCATTATTTGTTCCAATAAACGAAAAGAGTCTATATGTCTATAGAAGCGGCCATTTCAAGAGAACCAGTTTCGGGCAAAAATCAAGGGGACCGTCAATTTATAGGAAAAGCTTAAGTCCACAATTTCAAACTGCTCAGTTAATCCTTACGACAGACTCATAGAGAACTTTTCAAGAGCAAATTTTCGATCATCGCCGATAAAAAGAATGGTACATCTGCAAAAATCTCAAGGTCCTCGATCACAGTCTTATTAATCACACGAAAAATTGAGGCTGAAGGAAATTTTGATTAATCGCATTTTTGTAGTTAGAGGAGCCAAATATCTTTCTCGGTCCAAATCTCGTATCTCGAGTATGTATCTCGAGTATGGCGGATGTGGAAGCAATTCAATGTGAAATTCGGGCAGTTTTATTATTGTTGCTATCGACTTGTACCGTGGTGCATTATCTTGGTGCAAGAGCAATTTTTCTTCTTCATTTGTGGTCGTTTTCTCATGGACAAATGATATCTTTACAATGTCAGCTATCTCACGTAACTTCACTTTACGGTCAACAAAAATATTTTCGTGTTTTTTTTTATGTTTTCTGGAGTCACAGTCTCATTTGGGCGTCCAGATCGTGGTGCATCATCGGTGGTTGTACGACCAAGTTTAAATTCAGTATACGTACATATTCTTGATAAAGGAAGTTTGATATACTCGTAAGCCACAATATAGACATCCTTTCATATTTTTAAAATCATTTACAATATTGCTGCTTGGTCAATAAATAAATCGCTGAATTGAAAATGATAATTAAAGATTTTTTCACTATACCTTTATTTCAAATTTGTTTATATACGTGTGTTCAAATATTACAAATATGATAATTCATTATAACGAGACATTAACTAATACATACTCATAATAAAATAGTCAGGAAAATTTTAGGACAAACTTCACGCTCGTAGACACACGCATGAAGTTTGTCCTAAATTTATCCTAAGTTTTGTTTTTGGAATTTTAAGACAAAGTTAGGACAAACTGCACGGGTATAAATTGTTTTATGTTCAAAATTTTTTTACAATAAATTAATATGTATAACTTTTGGGTCGACTTCGTATATGACTTTTTACATTCCAAAAATCGACTTTTATCACCAAAACAGAACTCGATTATATTTTATATAATTAAAAAAAACTTGATAAAATACGACAATTCGATTTCACATTACAAAATTTAAAACTTGACTTTTATAAACCAGAACTAGATTCCAAAACAAGAAACCACAAAAAAATATTCCTCTATATTTAAGCCGTTCGCACACACGCACAAGGTATCCATTGGTCTCACTCTCAAAATTATTCGACGTTTATGTAATACAATAGGATGGGTAAAAACATAAAAGAAAATGTTAAGGCGCACGCACAATTCACAACAACTTTAATATTAATGTCATAATACAGATGGCAATGCCATTAGTAAAATGCATTAATCAAACCAAACGACTATAATGAAAATAAAAATTTAAAATAAACGTGGAAAAGAGCAATGTTATAAGATATGTTGCCCAAAAATTGACAAGAAACCAAGGCTGCGAAGTTTGCATACATTGACTCCACGAAAATGAAGCCTCTTATTATTGGCCTTTCTGAGATATGGGTTTATGAAGATGAAATTGAAAATTATTGTATAGATATGGGTATAACTTATTTGCTAAGTGCAACAATGACATTCACGGGTGGTGTAGCTATTTATATCAATAATAACTTGAATTGTAAGCAAGTTAAATTTAACCTTCAAACATTTGATGCCGCCGGTGTAACATTTACCCTCTACCCCAAATTGATATTCGTAGTCTGCATATATAGACTGAATTATACTAGTGTTCCTACATTCGTTGATGAGCTCGCCAAGCTAATTAATGACGTATCTCATTATAATTTACTAGCTGACCCGGCGAACGTCGTTTCGCCCCAAATTTTTTCGCTCCGAGCAAATAATTTTGTGCTTCACGAAAATTGATTTTGATGAGAGATAAAATCAAACAACTCAACTCAATTCACAATAGAAGATTGAGTTGAGTGGCATTCCATTTAATTTTCATTAAATTTAACAAACATGAATTTTTTTTACTACCTCAAAAATGAAATGTATTCAAATTAAATTTAATATTTAAATGAGTGAGGGTGTTCTAAATATTTTTACTTTTAGCGCCGCCCTATATATGTACTAAAACTAAACCCTATTTCAATTACACAGTCGATAATAATAATTTATCAACAATAGAAGCCTTCGTCTTATCGTTGATGGACGGTGTACACACGACCAAGCGCATTAGTCGAATACACATCGACGTATCCTGTAACAGGTTCACCTTTCTTTCGTCGTTGAAACTTCTTCGTCGACTGGTTCCAAGTATAATAGCGTATGGCATTTCCCAGTAAAACAATGCTCGTGCGAACGGATCGCTTTGGCATATTTTGAAGAAATTCGTGAGTGTTGTAGCTGATGGTCGCTCTACTCGTTGTGCTGCATTAGCTTTCGTGAAATAGACACGTTGTTCATTCTCCAAGTGCACCCACAAATGTTGAACAGTGGGATGACGTTCATGTAATGCAAATGAGAAATTACACCAAAACGTCTCATTGAAACTGACATAACGGCGCAATTGGAATCTTAACATTTCGTCATTTACATCAGGAGCAGCAATTCCGAACACTGCCAGGTTGCTGCCTTTGTCTACGTATTTCTAGGCAAACTAAATGGAATTACATTACTCAACATTGCTGTGTGTTGCAAATATTTTCGATAGATGCAACATGGAACGATCCAGATTATCGATCACGATATTTTTTCCTATCACCTCATTGTGACTGTTGTGCCACCATCTTCGGGTGGACGATGCCGATTTATTGGATAACCGATGTTTCCACTAATTGTGTATGTCACCAACGGACACGGATATTGGTTTGTGCATTTGTGCATTTCCCATCGGCCATACACGATGAATCTGGATTATGATCTCCGCATGGATCGTGAATCATGTTTGTTGCGACTACCGTGAACAGCTCCGGGTCTGCTTCTGGATCTGGTATTTCGGCACTGATGATTGAATCGAGTTGATCTGGTTTGATTTTCTCAATTAACCACAGGAGAATGTGTGCATGTAGTAATCCGCGCTTTTGCCACTCTACTGAGTACATCAAACAACGTGGCTCTTCGAAAACCACCTGTTTAACGATGAAGTCCATTAGCGTCCTGAGTTTATGTTTAAACACACGTGAGTTGATGTCGTGGCGATCGCTGGTAGTTTGTGCTGGCAGTAGATTATCGGTAATTTCAGGCCATTTTGGATTGCATGTGAACGTGATGAACAAATCTGGCTCTCCGTAATGCCGCACATACGTCATAGCATTCTGCGCATATTCATGCATATGCCGTGGGTTGCCAACAAATGTTGCTGGGAGAATGGTCAATTGACCGATGTTGGTTGCATCCCCGTCCGAAGTGATGGCATTGCGCAGATGATTGTACTGCTCGGAACATAGTTTTAATTGATCGAAGCGGATGTAATTATAACGTTTCGTTTCGATCTTCTGGCAATCGCGAATCCAACAAAAAAATATTGAGCCTAATCGGTTCAGCCGTTCTCAACTGATGCACAAAAAAGGAAAAACTCAATTTTCTTTTTCGTTTTTTTCCGGAAGTTTTCGAATATTCCACTCAGATTTTCCAATTTTTACGAATTTTTTTCTTCAGGTTTTCCCAGAAGTTTCCGAGTTTTTCACTAAGATTTTCCAATTTTTCTCTGGATCGGATACGTGCGATCTGGATCGGATACGTGCGCAATCTCGTACAAAAACATAATTTTTCGATTTTCCGACTTTTCCGGCGAACTTTCCAATTTTCTTTCGTAAGAACCATCTCCTGAAAATTGTTAACACAGCAAAAATAGATTGAGCCAAATCGGTTCAGCCGTTCTCAACTATGCGCAAGAAAAAAAAAATAAATTTTCTTCGGGTTTTTCCAGAAGTTTCCGAGTTTTTCACTCAGATTTTACAATTTTTCTCTTTTAATAGACCACCTTTTAGAAGAGAAAAATTGTAAAATCTCGGATACGTGCGACATCCTGTACAAAAACATCATGTTTCGATTTCTCGATTTTTTCCGGTGGATTTTCCCAAAATTTTCTTTCGTAAGAACCATCCATCTCCTGACTGTTCCGAACACAATAAAACAAGATTACGCCAAATCATTTCAGTCGTTTTTATATATAGAAGATTTAGATAAATAGATAAAATAGATGGAAAAAAATATATATTAATTTGCATGCATCCTCCGGTAGGATTCGAATTCAGTATCTCCCAGCCCAAGCGCTGAAGCTTTAACCACTGCACTACCTAACTCATGAAAAATTTGCACACAATTCATATGAAAATGGCTTTTTATTAAATTTTTCGGGTTTTCCGACTTTTCTGGTGGATTTTTTAAAAAATTTGTTTCGTAAGAACCAGCTCCTGGTAATTGCGAACACAACAAAAAACGATTGATCCAAATCGGTTCAGCCGTTCTCAACTGATACATTTTTTACACCATTTTTATATATTATAGATAAATGAAATAAATGTAGTACTTTCAATTCTACCAATGTAAATTATTTTAATTCATTTAGCTAAACAAAATACAAGTTGACACCCAACAAAAATTAAATTAAATACATAAAAGTTCGAATAATTTTGTTGACCACTATATTTTAATATCGTTGTCGTTAACTAGATAATCGCCTAAATGTTGCTTAATACATTTTAATCATTATACGTAGACGATCTCAAACGTGTGAGAGATAATGTCATGTCGTCTCTGGTCGCGACATTAAATTTAAATCTATTCATGCACAATGAAAATATCCCATTGTGCGATCAGTGTTTTACTATATTCTCATGCTATACTCGTGGTATTTAGAAAGCGCATGGTCTTAATTCTCTTTGTCGTTGCAAATATGTGAATCATGTTTTTTTTTGGAAATGAGTGTGAAATGAAATTTTGTTGAATTTTTTAATAATCGATGCTCAGTTTTTCTTTCTATCTTTAGTACACATTTACATTAGCTATGCTTTTACTTTTACAAATAAATTTGAGTTACTAGCAATCACCTGCATGCGTGTGACAAAAACAGACGGATTGACGCAAATATAAACAGTTGGATAAAATATAGCTACCAGCATATTTACAGCTAATATCTAATCTAAAATATGAGTTTTAAATATAATGAAATAGCTAGAAAAAAATTTGATTTTTGTAACTTTAATTGTGCGTTGCAAACGGCCCGCATATTGAATGAAGGCCAATATTTGTGGTTAACGAAGTCCCTATATCCATCTTTGAGCACCAGTATAGGAATAGTATAGGAATACATCCTATAATCTGTGGGATATCGCAGATATCTTCAAAATCGGAGGTAAACTGCATCGCTTCTTCTTCATTCGGTGTATAATTAAATTTTTGTACATGTTTATTCAAACTTTGGCAATATGCAAGCATTTATGCACTGTATATTTTCCACTGCCAAAAATTATTGCAACCACTCTAAACTCTGTTTTATTTTGTTTTTTGTATGTCATAACAAAAAATAATAAATAAAACGTAACGCTTTTTTCATTTTATTTTTTGTAGTCTCGAACAACACGGTTTTAAAGAACACGAAACGAATTAATCGTGTCCTTCGAGGGTTTCCTGTATATGTAATATCCTAACGTGTGATGTGTCATGGTCGCTATCTAGATCTTCAACTAATCCACTGGTGTGCATTTTTTTCAGGTGCTCTTTCATTCTAACGTCTAAACCAGGAGCCCCACTCTTGAAATCGGTGGAAATTTTTCAATCGGAACACAATTTGCTTTAGAATTCTCTGCATTATTCTACAAAAATTAGAAATATACAGAGAAGTTTTAAAAAATAATCAAAGTAACCGGCGAAAAAATCAAATAATATACAGAATTCTAAAGCAAACCATATGCCAATTGGCAAAACTTCCACCATTTTCAAGAACCACCAGATAGTTCCTTAGTTCCTTTTTACAATTTTTGCATTTCAAACGTTTATCCTGTATGCCTGACACCGATTTTCTTGTCCCAATTTGCTGCCAACGAAATTGATTATTACTTCAAATCACTCGTTCGCAAGCATTAAACAAATCTAATCTGGTGTTTTTTATGTAAAATTTGCTAAATAAATTAAGATTTATTAATTTTTTAAGTATTTCTAATCTAGAATTGACAAATTCTAACAAAGTTTTAAGTTTAGAACTAAATTTAAGGCATATTTTGGTCATGAACCTTGGAGACGTCTATCAATAACTAATATGAACAAACCATCAATTTAGTTAAACGGAGGTCCGGACAAAAAAAAATCGGCATCAGGACCCATGTATTAGAACTAAATTTTTCGATTTTATTATCTAATATCAGTGAAGTACTTCCCCAAAATTGTATTAAACGAACAGGGCTCGATTTAAGAACAGTTATTTAAAATACCATAGAACGGCGAATGCTGTAAAACGAACGAAAATAGAGAAAAACGATTTAATTCAAAATTGGTTTATGCAGATCTTCATCTTCCACTATGGGCCAGTAACAACATTAGTTTTATGCTAATGACGTCACTTTATGTCGACAACTTCTCTTTTACTATTTTTTAATACGGCAACACAAATAAATGATCGAGTTTATTTGTTGAAAATTCAGCACATTAAAACAAAAGAGAACAGTAAAATCCACGTCTAAAGCAACTTACAAAGAAAATCAACCTGCTCTACTTCAATTGATTAAGAGAGACCGAATTTTTTGTAAACCGTCGACATAGCGATACGTCATCGTTTCAGCTAAAACGCCCGTAGTAAAGATGGCTTTGGGTAAACATGCTTCACGTTTAGACCTGTGCCTGTATTTTGTACGTTCGTTTCGATCTCTTTTATTTTGTATGGAGATGATTTTCTAGTATACAACACATCTTCCCCTCAAATGAATTTTTATTTTAAAATTGAAAACAAAATCTACATACTATCTTAATTAACATTATTTTTTAACGAATATAATTTTTCAAATAGGAAGGTGGTTTAATGCTTCTTTCTGACCGAGTTTGGTGTGTGAAATCATCCAACGCACTTGGAAAAGCAGAATCATTAGGTGGGACTGATACGTTCAAACCGAAATCTCTTGAACTATTCAGGCTAATCGAATTTCTCTGCTCTGTTTGCTCATAATCCCTATCAGAATCATGCGCTTCTAAAGTTTGGTTTGTGCGCAGATTTTCGAATATAGAATTTATGGGGACTGTTATGATTACTAACAATTTTAGCTGGAGCTCATATATTTCCCTTGTGGTACGTAATATTATCACCAGGTTCAAAGTCTATTCTAGATTTGGCTGTCATATCATGATAAATTTTTGACTTTTCTTGGTTTGCCAACAATTGTTGCTTAACATTGATTTCAACTTTTGGCTCTAGCAATGATTCTTTACACGGTACTTTTGTACGTGTCCTTCGGCTCATTAACATTTGTGCCGGACATGCTTTGAGTTGCGCAACTGGAAGGTTTCTATACTCGAGGAAAGCATTCTGAACATTCCTATTGTCATCGATAGCCTTTTTAAGAAATTTTTTGCTATATCTACGCTTCTCTCAGCCTGTCCGTTTGAACGGGCATAGAGCAGACTTGACGTTTTTATTTCAAAATTCCAGCATCTACTAAACTCCCTCATTTCTTTAGATGCAAACGGCATATTATCAGATATGATAGATTTGGGTACACCGTGTGTCGAAAAGATCTGCCAAAAGTATGTAATGAAATTATGTCAATCCATTTCGAGTAGTAATCAGCGAGTATTAAATAGTCCCGGTCATATAATGTCATAATATCTAGGGCTATTTTTTGAAACGGCAGGTCGGGCACCTCCTGTAGGATTAATGGCTCATGGCAATTTGATCGTTGAAATTTCTCACAAGTACGACACCGACTAATAAGTTCCTCAATGTCACTGTCAATACTCGGCCAGTATAAAATTTGCCTTGCCCTCTGTTTCGTTTTGACTATTCCTATATGAGATTCATGTAATTTATTTAACATATCTCTACGCATGCTTGTTGGAACTATTATGCGATCATTTAGAAAAACTAACCCTTGTTCACAGGAAATGTCATCTCTAAATTTCCAAAATGGTTTTGTCATATCCGGTTACTGTTTTTTAATACTTGGCCAACCTTTATTATACACTTCAATTATCGCTTTGAGTGTTGGATCATTCTCTGTTTCGCGAAAAAATTGTTGTTTTCCGTCATCCGTTACATTGATGGCATGAACTAACTCCTTAAATTCATCTGCTGGTCCGTCCTTGAGGAACGATCGCGATAAATGATCGGTAACGTGCATTTCCTTGCCCGGTATATATGTTACGGTCAGGTCATAAATAAGAAGTTTTATTCGCATTCGCTTAAGACGAGATGAATTTATCTTATTTATTTCTTTGTTCATAAGGCTTACTAGAGGCTTATGATCTGTGTGTAATTCTACATGTCTGCCAAAAATATAGTTATGAAATTTAAAACAAGAATAAACCATCGCCAACAATTCCTTCTCAACCTGTGCATAACGAGTTTCAGTTTCGGTTAAGTTTCTCGATGCGAATGCTATTGGCTTACAATTCTGCAATAAAACACAGCCAACTCCATTCTGGCTTGCGTCGGTCTGAATTACCACACTTTTCTTTACATCGAAGGGTTGAAGAATAGGCGAATTGACAATCATGTCTTTTAATTTTTTAACAGTGTTTTTATGTAGTTCCAACCATTCAAACTCAATATTTTTTTTTAGTAACTCTCTTAATGGTTCGGTCAATTTGGATAACTTTGGAATAAAACTTCGTAAATAACCGATCATTCCTAAAAAAATGTTGAAGTTCTTTTTTTTGTTTTAAGATTATTGACTCTATTTGGCTGGGATCGGTACCCATACCCTGCTTACTGAAAATATGGCCCAGAAAAGTAACCTGTTTGACTTTAAACTGTAATATGTCCACATTAAATTTAATGTTGAGCTGTTTGGCTGTTTCAATTACTTTTATTAAATTTTTGTCGTGTTCACTTTCATTTCGGCCAGTCACCATTATGTCATTAATATAAATGATAGTTCCTGGAAGAAGATCTCCGAAGTTTTTCTCATTAAGCCATTGGAACGTTTCAGGGGCTATGTTAATACCGAATGGTAGTCTCTTAAAGCTGTAGCAGCCAAAAGGAGAACTAAACGTACACAACTTACACGATTCATCGTCAAGCTGTATTTGATAAAACCCATGTTTTAGATACAATACGGAAAAGTACTCCATTCCAACTAATTTGGTGGTAAGATCCTCAAGTTTAGATATTTCATAATAATTCTGCTTGAGCCCCTAATTCAAAAATTTTGGGTCCAAACACAATCTCAAGGTACCATTGGGTTTCTGTACAACTACAAGATTACTCACTTATTCTGTGAGGTCTTTCACTCTTTCTACTATCCTGTTTTTCACAAGAATGTCGATAGATTGTTTTACTTTATCTTCTATCGCAAGTTGTATACGACGTGGTGGACGAGATACTGGTGTCACATTTTCCTTTAAAAGTAACTTAAGTTTGTCTGGAAAAGTTCCAAGCCCTTCAAATACCGATCTGTTTTTACTAACAAAATCCTCCTTTTCGGTGGCTACTGAGAATCGGTGTAACATCCGCCTTAACCAAAGCAAACTTTTCATAAATGCCGATGCCTTCACATTCAATTTTTAAACGAACATATCCAAAAGGATATACCTTTGAACCTCCAAAAGCATACAGAGGTGAACCCGACTTCTGAACTTCACATTCTGTATTTAATCCGTCAAAAACTCGCTTTGGCAAAACATTTGTATCAGATCCCGTATCCAATTTAAAATTTATTAATTCACCCTCGATCAAGAATAACTTAAACCACCCACCTGTTTTATTTTGCTCCATCGTGGCAACTTCAGTTTTGGTTCCGTCAGATTTCCTTTTCTTGGAACCTTTTGTGTTATCCTTTGACTGTATACTACTAACCAGGTGGTCTTTCCAGATTGAAATCTCCTCCCCTGCATTTAACTCGTTTACCTTCCGTGACTTACAACAAATGCGTCCATAGGCGTGACATTTTCCCTTGATATGTCGTTCACCACATCGTCTACAATCTACACCGGCAGAAGAAACCTTAATCTACGAGGACCCCGGCTTATTTTTATCACTATTCCATTTTCTAAAATCAACTCTGTCCGAATTATTGTTTACAAAATTATTTGAAGAATTTGCACTTAAATTTTTAAATATTCCTTTAATTTCGTCAATATCTGCTCGTTGTTTTAATGTTATTTCGGCTTGTGACGTCATACGTAATTCGATCCTACATTTTTCTATTGTCTCCTTCAAAGTTGGAATGGATAATTTTATTAATTTCGTCTGTAGATCAACGTTCTTTATTCCAAACACAAAATTTCAAAGCCTTTCGTAGATTTGATTCGTTTTTGGAACGCAATCATTTTTGAATTCCTTGAGCACATGCTCAAGCATCAATTTTTTTCCATCTTCCTCGGCAACATCAAATGTGAGATAAATTTCATTAGCCTCATCGCCAATTATATTTAACAATGTAGCTATTTTTACCTCTTTTTGTTTTGCCCCACTCGATATCATGAAATTGTTAAAGTCTCGCTCAAACTTGTTCCAATTTTCTGCGATGTTATTTTTTCGATGATACTATTGTTATAGGTTAGGTTGTCACTCTTCTCACAGTGCGACCTCATTATTTTTTAACAAAATTTTAATTGTAATTAATTTTTTTTTAACTATCAACATGTAATGTATTTATTTTAATATTTTTTACATTTATTAATTATTAATTAAATTATTATTTATTTCATTAATTCAAAATACGACTAGTTTAGCCATTATTCTGACGTTTTACATAGTGCCAACCTTAAACTATAAACTAATTTTTAGTGGGATTACAATTCATTATGTAATATTCTAGTATACAACGCATTGGGTATGCGCTGTCACTTCACAAAAGTATGAAAGTTAAAATACATAGATAATGAAATAATAAAGTTATTTTGTATATTTTATAAAAAAATAAAAGAATAATAAGAAAAACAAATTTATTATAGATAATTTAACAAATTATTATTAAAAAAATGGGGGCCACAAAAAAAATTATGAATTATTTGGTGGGCCGCGAGTAAAAAAAGGTTAAGAACCACTGCTGTAAAAGATTATAAAAATTAAAATTTTTTATAATAGTAATAAATGAAATAAATGTAGTACGTTCAATTCTACCACTGTAAATTATTTTAATTCATTTAGCTAAACATAATACAAGTTGACACCCAACAACTTTGAAAATAAACCGAGTGCAAAGGGTTATAGTACCAATAAAAATAAAATTAAATAAATAAAAGTTCGAATAAATTTGTTGACCACTTTATTTTAATATCGTTATCGTTAACTAAATAATCGCCTAAATGTTGATTAATATATTTTAATTATTATTACGTAGACGATCTCACACGTGTTCGTCGGCAATTTATAACATATAATGTCATGATTCGTCTCTTGTCGCGACATTAAATTTAAATTTATTCATGCACAATAAAATATCACATTATGCGATCAGTCTTTTACTATATTCTCACGTTATACTCGTATTTAGAAAGCGCATGGTTCTTCTCTTTGTCCGTTGCAAATATGTGAATCATGTTTTTTTTGGAAATGGGTGAGTAATGAAATGTTGTTGAATTTTTTAATAATCGATGCTCAGTTTCTCTTTCTATCTTTAGTACACATTTACATTAGCTATGATTTTACTTTTACAAATAAATTTGAGTTACTAGCAATGCGTTACTTGTATGCGTGTGATGTGACAAAAACAGACGGATTGGAGCAAATAGAAACAGTTGGATAAAATATAGCTATCTGCATATTATTTACAGCTAATATCTAGGAATCTAAAATATGGGTTTTAAATATTATGAAATAGCTAGAAAAAAATTTGATTTGTGTTACTTTAATTGTGTGTTGAAAACGGCCCTCATATTGAATGAAGGCCAATATTTGTGGTTAACGAAGTCCCTATATCCATCTTTGGGCGCCAGTATAGGAATAGTATAGGAATACATCCTATAATCTGTGGGATATCGCAGATATCTTCAAAATCGGAGGTAAACTGCAAGTTTTAACAATGCTATTGCTACTGTCGGTAAACTTTGTTGATTGATTATTTGCAGCAGCGGCATTAGTTTTAGCTGTAAGATGTGCATCCACAACAGCACATATAAAGTCAAATGTTTCTTTCGCCTTTCTAAAATTGTCAATCCATTGGTTCTGCGTAAAATTAACAACATGTTTTCCCATGCATTTTTGTGACTTTGGGTTTCAAAACTTTTCTAAAATCACCTGCACTGTTGACAACTGCATTTGATGTTGTAAGACTAATTGTTCATTTGCTTTTTTATATTTGTTCTTCCTTTATTTTATGTATATTTTCCATATTTACAACTTAAATCGAATAATAAAAAAAAAAAAATAATTGCCATTGTCATGTTTTGGCCAATTAATTGGTGCGAGCAGAAGAATTTTCTAAAAAACATGACGTCCGTGAAAGATGTAGCCAGGAGAACAGTTATTTCAAGCAGAAGAAACCATACTTTGCAATTTACCTTTTATGACGATAGTTGCGAAATTCAAAATGTTTGACAAACATTTTTTTTGACAACGTTGGGATACCGAAGAAGTAACAACTCAATATTAAAAAACATACATATTGATAAAAAAAAGGTTCTAATTGTCGAAAATAGAGGAAAATATTTAAAATCAATAGATTATAAAGAGGGCATAAAAGCTCATATTGAATCGTTTAACCCGGTTTTATCTCACTATCGTCGCGAACATGCTCCTTATAGAAGATATTTACCATCAGACGTAACAATACGAATAATGTATGATTCATTTCATGAAATGAATCCCACAATCGTGTGTTCCTATGACACTCACCGAGTGAAGGAAATGAACATCAGCTTCGCCGCTCTTCGGAATGAAGAATGTGAAATATATAACATTATCCGAAAAGAGCACCAAAACTACCGAGACGTCAAAAAATTCAAATTATGGCTAGACAATTGTGCATCACAAAATAAAAATTAGGCCTTGTTTTCATTTATGTTGACAGCCATAAATTGTCAAACATTAAGTGCAGAGGAAGTAGAGCTTCTGTATATCGAACCGGGTCACACATTCATGTCGGCTGACAGTTTTCACCATCAAGTGGAATTAAGCCTTAAAAAACAAACAAAAATTGTGTGCAGTTCACACGCAGTAGAAGTGAAACTTTCCGGAATCGAAGCAGCGAGAGAATGAGATGAATGCAGTAACAGGAGTGGGATAATTAGAGGGTTTATTCATCATAATACAAAACAACAAATAAAATTTCGAAGTTTCTTATTTTATTATTCCAACTCCATGTTTTCTATTTCGACGAATGACACGAGTGGTTTATGGTAACTAAAATAGGATACGAATGCTCTAGTTTGAATTCTATCAACATATCGTTGAAAGACTGCGTCGATAACAGTTTTTGATCGCGTTGTCGATTCAGTACGACTGCTGCACATATTTAAATTTAATTCTGTATTGAGGAATTGAATTAAAGGGAGCACCGTATCTAATGTTCACATTGAAATCCCCACTCAAAATCATTGGAATTTTATCATAATTTTTTTCAGAATCCGCGATACTTTTGGCGTATACTTTATCAAATTCTCGTGGATAAATTGAATAATATTTTTTTGATTGGCTGGGAGAATAGTAAATCGCCACAATAATTACAAATGTGTCATGGTCTAATCTGCTTTCGCAAGCACATATATCTCCCACTTTACAAACCTGAACCGACAAGGATTCCAGTTGAAGTGCATTGATGTCAATTTGTGGGGTGACAACACGGGTTCCATCATTTACATTATGGTAGATTGCACCTACCATTATATTTAGCCTTTTATATTGAACGACAATATCGAAATTTGGAATCTCTACAATGTTTTCACTATCCACCCACGTCTCCGAAAAAAACAGAAAATTCGACGACGATGATATTTTGTCTGATTGAAGATCATCTATATGAGCACGTAAACTTTGGCAGTTGAAAGTAAATAGCGACAATCCTTTCCTCGTATTTATGAAATCAAATAATAATTTCTCAATAGTCTCAAGTCTATTCAGGTTCAGCCTTTGAAATTCAGCTTGCAATTCCAGTGTGGATACTGTTGCTCTTCCACCATGATACAATTTTTTATCATTTTTTGTCATGATAGTGCGATCATGATATTGCGACGTACAGGAGCTGTTGAGCATGTGTTTTATCATATTCATATACAATTTCATTAAATGTACCTCCCTGGGACTTATGAATTGTTATTGCACACGCAGAACTAGTGGAAAATGATTACGTTTTATAATCACTGTTTTATTAGGCACTAATGATATAGAGGATGTTCTCCGATCGATTGGTACTGCCAGTCGACTAAGATTGTGCCTTTGTATTGATGCTGCTGCTTTTCTTCGAAATTTTTCACCAATTCTGGGAGAGCCAGGGAATTCCAGTCATAAACGACCTAACTCTCCTTTGTTGTTATGTTCGATATAAATCAATTTTCCTGTCGCACCATTCGCCAATCCAGCTGATACGTCGATATTAGTTGTTATGATGTATGGTTTATTTATAACCAATGTAATTTCATAAGGCAAACCTCCTGTATCAATTGTTGGCATTTTGTGTAATTTTTGACGGATGAAAGTGTGCTTTTCAACACTCTGACAACCAATATACACATCCGTTGCTTGTGAAATGACTTTTTCGACTGCAGAATTTAAAACTTCATTATTGTATTCAGCAACTGAATGGTTATCGAAAAACAATCGTATACCGTGTGGACAAATTCTATCAGCCTCTTCTTCGGAGTAAAATCATGATTTAATTAATTCCAACTCGTTCTCATGTAATAGCTGTCCATCCCCAATTTTTGTTAATATTGTTGAAAAAGTTCAGTTGGCTTATCGCATCACTTCGCTGAGTTCAAAGAATTTCAATCCTCGCCATAGTGTTGGACTTGCTATTTGTCGCTTGATTTGTTTGTAAATCGGAGTAGCGCGCACCGGCGGTAGTTGACGTAGATCGCCTATCAAAATTAAATCTTATCCTCCAAAATTGTCTTGAAAGTTACCGGTGATTTGCTTTAATCTCGAATCTATTTGCAAGTGATATAAGCGTTGCAAAATTCATACCGATTATAAATGTCCACCAATAGTCTAATCACAAACGTTTTACCGCATCCGGCAGGGGTCGTAAAAAATAATTGCAACAGTAAAGGATTATGTAACTGAAGATTGTAAACGACATGCATCAAAAGTTCCTTTGGTTTTTGGTTTGCCATCTTCATCAGGTTATAAAATTGTTCATTAGGCATCAGATTTTCTTTCCGTTTGGCAATGGCACCAAGTTTATTTAATGTTGCTAAGCGTAAATCACAATTTACGTCCGAATTTGGATTGTCATAATATGCTTGGAATGAATTCGCTTCTGGAAATCTGGTGGCTACATCATGGATCTCATCATCATCATCATCCGCTTGTCCATCTTCACAACATAGTTTTCGGCAAATCTCTATGGTTTTGTTTAATGTGTAAATCCGACTCGAACTCCTTACGACGTTCCAAAATATCATTTTCGTTTTCGTTGTAAATCCTAAAAAATTTCATCTCTTCAAGAATGTCGATTTCCTCATTTCGAAATGGGGTGTGTAAAGTCACCATTTCCGTTTTATACTCATTGAAATCTGAGGCTATGTCATAATTTCTATAACGAATGATGCGTGGTTGCTTTCGACGAAAATATATTCCTTGTGATTTTTTTATATAATTTGCAACGAATTGTGCAACTGATAATCCTTTCATTTCTTCTGGCCGCTGCTCGTATTTGTCGAACCAGTTTTCCTTCCAAACATTTGTTGAATTCTCATCGGTATTCAATTCATTTTTTGTGTTCGTCTAATACGCATAGGCCAAACGGTAGAGATATAAAATACGGAGACTGAGTATTGAGCATATTCAAACTCATTTTTCTTGTTATATCAACTATATCGAACTCATCTCATATGCATATCTGTATTTGATTGTAAAATATTTAAAATGAACGGATTGTTAGGGTTGTGCCATTTTTCACTTGGTTGTCGTTTTAAAAACACTTTAGGTCTAATAATTCTAGCTTGAAGAATACGAATGTAATCTTCGTCAGAAAAAATTTGAGTTTCATCATTAAAAGATTCAATGTTTTCATAATCGTTGTTCTCGAGGTTGGCTTGTAATTCTTTATAACGCTGAGCTGCATAACTGGCATACATTGGGTGGTTTTTCTGCATCGGTTGTAAAATCGTGGTGCATCAAATGGACATTTCTGAGGTTGATTGGCGTTTATTTTTTTGTAGCAGGTGAGAGTATGTTTGTGAATTTGCAAACTGCATCTTTATAGCATTTTGGTTCTCTGTACCAAGCGCATCTGATGGAGCGTTATGCAACCACAATAAAATATGTGCATGAGGACTACCACGATGTTGAAATTCAATTCGTTTAAAATAGTCAACAACATGATAATTTCCAAATGGGCTATTTTTCTTCGATTGAAGAATAGTCAATAATATATTGACTATTTTATTGAAATATAATTCACAAGTGTAGTCTTTGATATATAATCGAGTATAAAAAATGTCAATACATGCATACATATTTCCATGTACACACTTTTTTCTGCTTCTTCACTTTTTGCTTGTAATTTTGCGTTTTGTTTCATCGATTTTAAAAATCACCCCGGTACTAAAGAAGTTTCACTTCAAAAAAACTTATGATTTTGACGATTTTAAAAATGCTGTTAAATCTGCCAATAAGCGCAATGTAACTGTTGAAACGATGACCGAGCAGGATTTTTTTTTTGTTGGAAAGATAATTCGTCACAAATCAAAATTAAAAAGGCAAATCCACGACCTTATATTAAAGATATGGTTAAAATGAAATTTAAAAGAGGCAATAACAACTTATTTTATTCGGTAAATTACGACGGCGATGATTTTGACGAGGTAGCATTTTTAAAATCTGCTTGCAATAGAAACAGTGGAATTATCCCTGGTAAAAAGGAGAGTCCTAAGGGGATAAGTCAACAGCACTATGACAAAATACTGAAAAAGGTTCTTCCATTATTACCTCAAAATCGACATAGTTTTTGGAAAAATCTTTCCATAAATGATCAATAATAATAGCGTCCACTTGCCCCAGTATACTACAATTTAGAACCTATTTTCATTTACATGAGAAATTTATTTATGTGATCATATAATTTATTTGATTTTTATATTATTTAAAATTTAAAATATATAATTGTTTATACATTATAACCTGAAAAGTTGAACTAATAGTTTTTAATGAAATAATAAACTTTAATAATTTAATAAAATTAGAAAGTATTTTTATTCATAGAAGAATCCTCAATATATAAAACTACAACTGTTTTTTTGTCGTTTTGGTCCCATTTATTATGTTCGTAAACTAAACATAAACACCTTAAATGGTAGATAAGGTGATCATGTTTCATTTACAAAAAGTTTGTTACGTTTTGTTTTGAGGTAAATATACCTTATTGATAAATAAGTCATTATTGCTATATTTTATACAGTAGATTTTAAACTAAAAATGCATTTTTCCGAAAATTAAATATAAATAATTCGTTTTTGTTTTTTAATTACATTATCTGGCGTTTATTTGTTAATAATTTGGCAAAACAAATTAAATTAAAATGATTTTGTAAGAAACTTATGTAAAACTAGTTTCAAAAGTTTAGCATCGATTATCTCAAAACTCATTTTTTGCAGTTAAGGTAAATATGATTAGTACGGCAGCATACTGCAGGTGACAATACTAATTTATTCTAAAATTCGTATATCAGTCTGTAGGCCAAAAAAAAGTACCGCACTGTAAAAGATTATAAAAATTAAATTTTTTTTTAATAGGAATATATGAAATAAATATAGTACGTTCAATTCTACCACCAATTATTTAATTTAATTTAGCTAAACATTATACAAGTTGACACCCAACAACTTTGAAAATAAACCGAGTGCAAAGGGTTATAGTACCAATAAAAATAAAATTAAATAAATAAAAGTTCGAATAATTTTGTTGACCACTGTATTTTAATGTCGTTATCGTTAACTAATATGATAATCGCCTAAATGTTGATTAATACATTTTAATCAATAATACGTAGACGATCTCACACGTGTTCGCTGGCAATTTATAACACATAATGTCATGCCGTCTCTTGTCGCGACATTAAATTTAAATCTATTCATGCACAATAAAATATCACATTATGCGATCAGTCACTCGAATTTTTATTAATGTGTTTTACTATATATTCTCATGTTATATACTCGTATTTAGAAAGCGCATGGTTCTTAATTCTCTTTGTCGTTGCAAATATGTGAATCATGTTTTTTTTGGAAATGGGTGAGTAATGAAATGTTGTTGAATTTTTTAATAATCGATGCTCAGTTTCTCTTTCTATCTTTAGTACACATTTACATTAGCTATGATTTTACTTTTACAAATAAATCTGAGTTACTAGCAATCACCTGCATGCGTGTGACAAAAACAGACGGATTGAAGCAAATAGAAACAGTTGGATAAAATATAGCTACCAGCATATTTACAGCTAATATCTAATCTAAAATATAGGTTTTAAATATTATGAAATAAAAAAAAACATTTGTTGAATTCTCATCGGTATTCAATTCATTTTTTGTGTTCGTCTAATACGCATAGGCCAAACGGTAGAGATATAAAATACGGAGACTGAGTATTGAGCATATTCAAACTCATTTTTCTTGTTATATCAACTATATCGAACTCATCTCATATGCATATCTGTATTTGATTGTAAAATATTTAAAATGAACGGATTGTTAGGGTTGTGCCATTTTTCACTTGGTTGTCGTTTTAAAAACACTTTAGGTCTAATAATTCTAGCTTGAAGAATACGAATGTAATCTTCGTCAGAAAAAATTTGAGTTTCATCATTAAAAGATTCAATGTTTTCATAATCGTTGTTCTCGAGGTTGGCTTGTAATTCTTTATAACGCTGAGCTGCATAACTGGCATACATTGGGTGGTTTTTCTGCATCGGTTGTAAAATCGTGGTGCATCAAATGGACATTTCTGAGGTTGATTGGCGTTTATTTTTTTGTAGCAGGTGAGAGTATGTTTGTGAATTTGCAAACTGCATCTTTATAGCATTTTGGTTCTCTGTACCAAGCGCATCTGATGGAGCGTTATGCAACCACAATAAAATATGTGCATGAGGACTACCACGATGTTGAAATTCAATTCGTTTAAAATAGTCAACAACATGATAATTTCCAAATGGGCTATTTTTCTTCGATTGAAGAATAGTCAATAATATATTGACTATTTTATTGAAATATAATTCACAAGTGTAGTCTTTGATATATAATCGAGTATAAAAAATGTCAATACATGCATACATATTTCCATGTACACACTTTTTTCTGCTTCTTCACTTTTTGCTTGTAATTTTGCGTTTTGTTTCATCGATTTTAAAAATCACCCCGGTACTAAAGAAGTTTCACTTCAAAAAAACTTATGATTTTGACGATTTTAAAAATGCTGTTAAATCTGCCAATAAGCGCAATGTAACTGTTGAAACGATGACCGAGCAGGATTTTTTTTTTGTTGGAAAGATAATTCGTCACAAATCAAAATTAAAAAGGCAAATCCACGACCTTATATTAAAGATATGGTTAAAATGAAATTTAAAAGAGGCAATAACAACTTATTTTATTCGGTAAATTACGACGGCGATGATTTTGACGAGGTAGCATTTTTAAAATCTGCTTGCAATAGAAACAGTGGAATTATCCCTGGTAAAAAGGAGAGTCCTAAGGGGATAAGTCAACAGCACTATGACAAAATACTGAAAAAGGTTCTTCCATTATTACCTCAAAATCGACATAGTTTTTGGAAAAATCTTTCCATAAATGATCAATAATAATAGCGTCCACTTGCCCCAGTATACTACAATTTAGAACCTATTTTCATTTACATGAGAAATTTATTTATGTGATCATATAATTTATTTGATTTTTATATTATTTAAAATTTAAAATATATAATTGTTTATACATTATAACCTGAAAAGTTGAACTAATAGTTTTTAATGAAATAATAAACTTTAATAATTTAATAAAATTAGAAAGTATTTTTATTCATAGAAGAATCCTCAATATATAAAACTACAACTGTTTTTTTGTCGTTTTGGTCCCATTTATTATGTTCGTAAACTAAACATAAACACCTTAAATGGTAGATAAGGTGATCATGTTTCATTTACAAAAAGTTTGTTACGTTTTGTTTTGAGGTAAATATACCTTATTGATAAATAAGTCATTATTGCTATATTTTATACAGTAGATTTTAAACTAAAAATGCATTTTTCCGAAAATTAAATATAAATAATTCGTTTTTGTTTTTTAATTACATTATCTGGCGTTTATTTGTTAATAATTTGGCAAAACAAATTAAATTAAAATGATTTTGTAAGAAACTTATGTAAAACTAGTTTCAAAAGTTTAGCATCGATTATCTCAAAACTCATTTTTTGCAGTTAAGGTAAATATGATTAGTACGGCAGCATACTGCAGGTGACAATACTAATTTATTCTAAAATTCGTATATCAGTCTGTAGGCCAAAAAAAAGTACCGCACTGTAAAAGATTATAAAAATTAAATTTTTTTTTAATAGGAATATATGAAATAAATATAGTACGTTCAATTCTACCACCAATTATTTAATTTAATTTAGCTAAACATTATACAAGTTGACACCCAACAACTTTGAAAATAAACCGAGTGCAAAGGGTTATAGTACCAATAAAAATAAAATTAAATAAATAAAAGTTCGAATAATTTTGTTGACCACTGTATTTTAATGTCGTTATCGTTAACTAATATGATAATCGCCTAAATGTTGATTAATACATTTTAATCAATAATACGTAGACGATCTCACACGTGTTCGCTGGCAATTTATAACACATAATGTCATGCCGTCTCTTGTCGCGACATTAAATTTAAATCTATTCATGCACAATAAAATATCACATTATGCGATCAGTCACTCGAATTTTTATTAATGTGTTTTACTATATATTCTCATGTTATATACTCGTATTTAGAAAGCGCATGGTTCTTAATTCTCTTTGTCGTTGCAAATATGTGAATCATGTTTTTTTTGGAAATGGGTGAGTAATGAAATGTTGTTGAATTTTTTAATAATCGATGCTCAGTTTCTCTTTCTATCTTTAGTACACATTTACATTAGCTATGATTTTACTTTTACAAATAAATCTGAGTTACTAGCAATCACCTGCATGCGTGTGACAAAAACAGACGGATTGAAGCAAATAGAAACAGTTGGATAAAATATAGCTACCAGCATATTTACAGCTAATATCTAATCTAAAATATAGGTTTTAAATATTATGAAATAGCTAGAAAAAAATTTGATTTTTGTTACTTTAATTGTGTGTTGCAAACGGCCCTCATTTGTGGTTAACGAAGTCCCTATATCCATCTTTGGGCGCCAGCATAGGAATAGTATAGGAATACATCCTATAATCTGTGGGTATCGCAGATATCTTCAAAATCGGAGGTAAACTGCAAGTTTGAACAATGCTATTGCTACTGTCGGTAAACTTTGTTGATTGATTATTTGCATCAGCGGCATTAGTTTTAACTGTAAGATCTGCATCCACAACAGCACATATAAAGTCAAATGTTTCTTTCGCCATTCTAAAATTTTCAATCCATTGGTTCTGCGTAAAAATTAACAACATGTTTTCCCATGCATTTTTTGTGACTTTGGGTTTCAAAATTTTTCCAAAATCAACTGCACTGTTGACAACTGCATTTGATGTTGTAAGACTAATTGTTCATTTGCTTTTTTATATTTGTTCTTCATTTGTTTTATGTATATTTTCCATATTTACAACTTAAATCGAACAATTAAAAAAAAATTAACTGGCACCATAAATGAAAACAAGGCCCATTTTTTATTTTGTGATGCACAATTGTCTAAGTAGCCATAATTTGAATTTTTTGACGTCTCGGTAGTGTAAGAAGACTTATAAAATGTTGAAATAATATCTTCTTGTTTACGCCCTGACATTGCTTCATGCCAAATTACAGCCATTGGTTTTTTCGTGGAATTTAGTTTACCCACAGGTATGCAACTAACCGCTTCGAAAATATTATCTGTTTAAACATGTTTATGCGAGATAACATAATTATTTTTTGAACGTCAATTGAAACGCAGATTTCGGTTTCATTCCAGGGACTTGTTTTCCGGGTCCCATTTGAAACGCGATATTTCAAAACGCGAATTGTCAAAACGCGATAATTCAAAACGCGATACTGGGTGAAGGGGAAAATGCGATAATTCAAAACGCGATACTGGGTGAAGGGGAAATTTAATTTCAGTTTATAGGAATTTAAAAATCGATAGGAGCGAGAGTATAAAGGATCGGTATCAATTTGGTCGCTGCACTCCCGTTGCTTCGCAATGCACATTCTATACCATAACGCGTTTTGAAATATCGCATTTTGAAATATTGCGTTTTGTACCATATCCCGTTTCGTCATATCTCATTTCGAAATATCGCGTTTTGAAATATCGCGTTTCAAACGGATCCATTGTTTTACATACTTCGTTAGCTGCGCGACTTTTTTGTGAACGAACTTTAAGAAGTTCGTATTCTATCATGTTATATATTTCACATTTTTCACATTCTTCATTCCCAAGAGCGGCGAAGCTGATGTTCATTTCCATCACTACGGTTCGGTAAGTGTCATAGGAACACACGATTGTGGGATTCATTTCATGAAATGAATCATACATGATTCGTATTGTTACGTATTGATCTTAAATATTTTCCTCTATTTTCGACAATTGGAACATTTTTATCAATATGTATGTTTTTAGTATTGAGTTATTACTTCTTTGGTATCCCAAAGTAGTCAAAAAAAATGTTTGGCAAACATTTTGAATTTCGCCACTATCGTCATGAAAGGTAAATTGCAAAGTATGGTTTCTTCTGCTTGAAATAACTGTTCTCCTGGCTACATCTTTCGCGGACGCCATGTTTTATAGAAAATTTTTCTGCTCGCACCAATTGATTAACCAAAACATGTTATTTATTTTCTCACGGCAAGAGTTTGATATTTTGTCACTGCACTTCTTTTTGCAAGCTAATGAGCAGGGTGGTCTCAAATGATGGTTATTCCGTCTTTTGTTTTTCTTAAAATCGACTCTTTCACTTCTTGGCCGCAAAGTTTTTTTCTCTTTCGTAAATTAGCTGCTTTTGTTAATGAAGTATCCGTCACATTCGTGCCTTGAGACAAACGAAATAGAATTGTAAAAAATAACTAAACAATTTTACAATTTGAAATGTCGTTTAACATAATCAGCGGGCTGCCCATCTTGCATATATTGAATTTCATCATACACTGCTTGATCATCACTGCTTGATTTAGTCCCTGGTTAACTATTATTTCGGAAGCTTGTTCGGAACTTAAACTACACTCGTCAAATAAAGGAGGACTTTGAATAATTTCAATGTTGCCAAACTAATTTTCACTTTTTACATTTAAATTATAATTAGGCATTGAGTGCACAGAGAAAAAAGTCACATACAAATAGTGTTGTTTGATCATAGTGGGGTAGTGCACCATCATGTGAAATTTAAGCTTAAGAGAATCATTGAATAATTCTTTACAGTTATTGTGATACTCTTCAATGAGTGCCTTCGTTTTGTTCAAGTCAGTTTCGTCAAATTCTGGCATTAAAATCATGTCAATTAATTTTATTAATATTATTAAAAATTTGTATACTGGATCATGAGGAGTAGTAAATGGACAAAAGTTTTCATTTGGGCGGCGTTCATTTTGAAAGAAGAATTAAAAATATGTTTCTTTTCGATTTCTGGCCTACTGTTTAATAATTCTGTTCCACCGTAATTAATCATTTGTTCCCTATAATTTAATGTTTCAAGTGTAAATAAATTTTTCTCGTACAGGAAATAGTTTAAAATTTTTGACAAGTCATATTTACAAACTCCAATAAATAAATCATGCATCACAAGCAATGTTTTGTGTAACATGAAAGTTATTAATTTGGTTTATAATAGAAACTTCCTTTAAGCCACCTTCATCACTTTCGATTATAGATGTTCCGAAATTGTAATTATCTAGAGTTCGAAGAGATTGAGGTATTTCTATACTTTCAACTTGTGTTGCCGCTTTATCCCTTAAGCATATCCTACAAAATTTATTAGCACTAAATGATTTTGCAAAACCTAATACACTGTTCAATGCCAAATTATCACCGAGTATTTGAATAAATTGAATATAAATTTTAAATGAGCTGCTCCCCGTTTTTATTTCTTTTCCGTCGGACTGTAATTCATTTATTTGTTGAACAATCGGTTTAAGACATCGTTTCATACCATATTCTTTAATTTCACGGCTCATTATAAATGCCACCACAAATATATTATTAATTTGCAATAGTTGATATTAAGGTATGACCGGAAAATTATAATAAATTCCGCAAACTGATTGCAGTCCCGATTTAGATTCTAAAGGATTATTTATTTCGAAATCGTCCAAATAAAAAAAATACTGGTAACACAATTTTTTCAGGTGATATTTTCATATTAGTCCACAAGCTACCGTTAATAAAATTCGACAATTTTGATTTCAATAAATTTAAATTCACAAATGCTTTTTCAAAATTATTAGAATCCTCAAAATATGACTTTATCTGAAATTTTATATCTAAAAGACAAATTTCAATTTGATTTTCAGCTAAACTTGGAGTACTATTAATAATAATATTCGAAAGTTCTCGGTGAATAGGTATTCGTAGAGGTGGCTTATAAAATCCTTGATTTTCGAGGTATTTTAAGAGTTGCTATTCTGAACAAATGTGTTTAAATGGCTCAGATATATCTCCAATAATGGTATTAAGTTATATTACTGGAATATAAGGACTATGGTTATGTAGAAAATTTAAAACAGAATTAGCTATTAGTTTTGTGACAAGATAGGTAATGTTTTTTGTAAATCATTATCACTTCACAATTATCACATCTAATCTCTCGATAGAGACGGATTCGAGTGAAGTTTTAAAATAAATTCTATTATTGGTGCTTCTAAAGTTGTAGAAATAAATTGTGATTCCAAGTCAAACAAATTAATACTTAAGGATGAGTCAGATAGAGCTGAGGATTCAGGTTGAGGCATTACACTATTTGCCAATTCTTTACAAATTTGAGCAGACGACTCACGAGTCTCATTTTTATTTAACACATCTAATTTGGAATAACTCAAGACATGTTTTTTAATATGCTTTTTATAAGCATAAATATTTTGAAACCTTTGCCTACAATTTTCTTGTTGAAATTTGAATTTGTATATAGCTAGGATACCGTCAAAAAATTTTATTTGACTTATAAGGTCATTTAATGGTAATGTAAAAAACTCACACATGAAACAATTTACTTTGGCCATGATCTTGTAAAATATTAAATAATATGTTTTAATTTGTTAATTAAATTATTAACGTCAGAAAATTTTTCTGAGGATAAATTGAAAAAGAACTCTTCGATAAAAGACCAAACTTATTTCGAAATAGGTGAGTATTCTACTTTATATACATAGCTTAATTTAGTTGTATCTATAAATTTGATAAAAGTACCATCTTTATACTTTATTTTGTCGTAATATACAAAAAACTGCTTTAAATTGACCAACGTTCTGCTCATAATTTTCCATAAGTTTTTCTTTAAGAGATTTTAACAATAATTTTGATTGTTTGTCCTTGATTTCAACTTCATTTCATGTACGTAGCCGACTTAAAAACAATCTTTTCTTGCCTATATAACATTTACCGTAACCAGCAAAAATCTCGTTTATGGTTTCACGATCTAAGCATTCTAAATGTCTCGCGGTATAGATCCCACCCGAGAGTATTATGTAATGTGTTGCCTCCGCAAGCCCCTAAGCTTTTAGTAATTGCAAAACTTCATTTGTTTCCTCTTGGCCTGGAGGTTTGACAAACGATATTTCAAGCGGCGCCGTTTCGCCAAACGTGCTCTTCATTTTTTTTTAAATTCACAATTACCTAAAGATTATTGGCACATGAGTCACTGTGTCAGGTTTAATTTAGCAAAAAGGACTCGTTATTATATAGCACTACACTTTCTATTAAATTGAATAAAAAATTTGTATTTTTAATTGAAAGCACAAAAGTTATTTTAAAATCAAATTAATTCGTACCGAAATTTATGCCTGCTCTGGTCCAAGCTTGTCCACAAAATGATTTTTGGTTAAAACTGTTGTTCGTCATATAATAAAATGTTGAAATCAAAATATAAGATTAACTATTTCACTCTTTCATATTTCTGTTTGTTATAATAAAACATAGAAAAGTACTGATTCATTATTAAATTTAATATGAAATTTCCGATAATTGCGATTTTTAATACGAAAGCCGCAATACTTTTTATTTGTTATCTTATAAATATTACAAATACGGTATTATGAAATATTTGCTTCGTAATTAACCACCATTGTTTTTCGATGATCAATAAGAGTTCCTGATTAAATATCTAAATTCATGTGGGTAATTTCATCATTTGTCCTTTTACTAAGATTTACATAATATTTTAAAGAGAACCACTTAACAATATTTTATTGTCATTTTTAAAAAATTATATGGAAGCTGATCCTATACTCCCAATTAATACTCCATCCAACACTCCATTAATACATGATTATCAAGGTTAGTCTTGAAATGAAGCAGAAAATGTAAAATTTAGTTATTAATCAAAATATGAAAATTTTTCAGAGGAGCTCAACCTTTTTATATGTACGGGCTATACCAATTTGAATAGGCTCGAATTTCTACTATTCGAATATACTACTGGCTATATTGCGAAAACTCTAGGATGGAGTGTTAATTGGGAGTGTAAGATCAGCTTCCATACACAATTTTTATCAAAATATGAAAATTTTTCCTAGGAGGTCAACCCTTTTTATACGTACAGGCTATACAAATTTGAATAGACTCGAATGTCTACTATTTGAGAATACTAGTGGCTATATTGTGAAAACTCTAGGATGGAGTGTTAATTTTGTATTTAACCTCAATTGGTAAATATTAGTATATGATAAAACTTTGAAAACTTTAATATTTGTACATATATCAGTATATTTTTTGTTTATTTTTAATTCGAAATTCTTAATTAAATGTTAGTTTTTGTGGGTTTTCTTATAAATTAATTACATGTTAAATATAGGTAAGTTGCACTTTTAAAAATATTTGTTGTGTAGCTACACTTTTAATTAACGTTAGAAACTTCACACCGGTTTTATTACGGCAGTATCCTTTTTTAAACCAAGAAAATAAAAAAATTGGCTGAATTGAGTCCAACCCACACAAATGTGTGAGTAAAAACAATAATATGTACATATGTAATGGCGTTGTTGATAACAAATTTCTCTTGATTTGAAGTAAAACCAACACAATTGCGTGTATAGATATAGTGATTTTTTCGGACAAAAATAAGTTAAAAAGGAATTCACAAATGTGTAAGTTGGTTGAAAAAACATACAAAACTAAATTTTTGACATGGTACTTTTGCCCTACCCACACAATTGTGTTAGTAAAACGGGTATAGTACCAATAAAAATAAAATTAATTAAATAAAACTTCGAATAATTTTGTTGACCACTGTATTTTAATGTCGTTATCGTTAACTAATATGATAATCGCCTAAATGTTGCTTAAAACATTTTAATAATTAATACGTAGACGATCTCACACGTGTTCGCTGGCAATTTATAACACATAATGTCATGCCGTCTCTTGTCGCGACATTAAATTTAAATCTATTCATGCACAATAAAATATCACATTATGCGATCAGTCACTCGAATTTTTATTAATGTGTTTTACTATATATTCTCATGTTATACTCGTATTTAGAAAGCGCATGGTTCTTAATTCTCTTTGTCCGTTGTAAATATGTGAATCATGTTTTTTTTTGGAAACGAGTGTGTAATGAAATTTGTTGAATTTTTTAATAATCGATGCTCAGTTTCTCTTTCTATCTTTAGTTCACATTTACATTAGCTATGATTTTACTTTTACAAATAAATTTGAGTTACTAGCAATCACCTGCATGCATGCGTGTGACAAAAAAACTGACGGATTGGAGCAAATAGAAACAGTTGGATAATTTTAATTTTTAAATCCCCCCCCCCCCCCCATAAATTTAAAATTTTTTTTTAAATTTAACTATTATTTCGGAAGCTTGTTCGGAACTTAAACTACACTCGTCAAATAAAGGAGGACTTTGAATAATTTCAATGTTGCCAAACTAATTTTCACTTTTTACATTTAAATTATAATTAGGCATTGAGTGCACAGAGAAAAAAGTCACATACAAATAGTGTTGTTTGATCATAGTGGGGTAGTGCACCATCATGTGAAATTTAAGCTTAAGAGAATCATTGAATAATTCTTTACAGTTATTGTGATACTCTTCAATGAGTGCCTTCGTTTTGTTCAAGTCAGTTTCGTCAAATTCTGGCATTAAAATCATGTCAATTAATTTTATTAATATTATTAAAAATTTGTATACTGGATCATGAGGAGTAGTAAATGGACAAAAGTTTTCATTTGGGCGGCGTTCATTTTGAAAGAAGAATTAAAAATATGTTTCTTTTCGATTTCTGGCCTACTGTTTAATAATTCTGTTCACCGTAATTAATCATTTGTTCCCTATAATTTAATGTTTCAAGTGTAAATAAATTTTTCTCGTACAGGAAATAGTTTAAAATTTTTGACAAGTCATATTTACAAACTCCAATAAATAAATCATGCATCACAAGCAATGTTTTGTGTAACATGAAAGTTATTAATTTGGTTTATAATAGAAACTTCCTTTAAGCCACCTTCATCACTTTCGATTATAGATGTTCCGAAATTGTAATTATCTAGAGTTCGAAGAGATTGAGGTATTTCTATACTTTCAACTTGTGTTGCCGCTTTATCCCTTAAGCATATCCTACAAAATTTATTAGCACTAAATGATTTTGCAAAACCTAATACACTGTTCAATGCCAAATTATCACCGAGTATTTGAATAAATTGAATATAAATTTTAAATGAGCTGCTCCCCGTTTTTATTTCTTTTCCGTCGGACTGTAATTCATTTATTTGTTGAACAATCGGTTTAAGACATCGTTTCATACCATATTCTTTAATTTCACGGCTCATTATAAATGCCACCACAAATATATTATTAATTTGCAATAGTTGATATTAAGGTATGACCGGAAAATTATAATAAATTCCGCAAACTGATTGCAGTCCCGATTTAGATTCTAAAGGATTATTTATTTCGAAATCGTCCAAATAAAAAAAATACTGGTAACACAATTTTTTCAGGTGATATTTTCATATTAGTCCACAAGCTACCGTTAATAAAATTCGACAATTTTGATTTCAATAAATTTAAATTCACAAATGCTTTTTCAAAATTATTAGAATCCTCAAAATATGACTTTATCTGAAATTTTATATCTAAAAGACAAATTTCAATTTGATTTTCAGCTAAACTTGGAGTACTATTAATAATAATATTCGAAAGTTCTCGGTGAATAGGTATTCGTAGAGGTGGCTTATAAAATCCTTGATTTTCGAGGTATTTTAAGAGTTGCTATTCTGAACAAATGTGTTTAAATGGCTCAGATATATCTCCAATAATGGTATTAAGTTATATTACTGGAATATAAGGACTATGGTTATGTAGAAAATTTAAAACAGAATTAGCTATTAGTTTTGTGACAAGATAGGTAATGTTTTTTGTAAATCATTATCACTTCACAATTATCACATCTAATCTCTCGATAGAGACGGATTCGAGTGAAGTTTTAAAATAAATTCTATTATTGGTGCTTCTAAAGTTGTAGAAATAAATTGTGATTCCAAGTCAAACAAATTAATACTTAAGGATGAGTCAGATAGAGCTGAGGATTCAGGTTGAGGCATTACACTATTTGCCAATTCTTTACAAATTTGAGCAGACGACTCACGAGTCTCATTTTTATTTAACACATCTAATTTGGAATAACTCAAGACATGTTTTTTAATATGCTTTTTATAAGCATAAATATTTTGAAACCTTTGCCTACAATTTTCTTGTTGAAATTTGAATTTGTATATAGCTAGGATACCGTCAAAAATTTTATTTGACTTATAAGGTCATTTAATGGTAATGTAAAAAACTCACACATGAAACAATTTACTTTGGCCATGATCTTGTAAAATATTAAATAATATGTTTTAATTTGTTAATTAAATTATTAACGTCAGAAAATTTTTCTGAGGATAAATTGAAAAAGAACTCTTCGATAAAAGACCAAACTTATTTCGAAATAGGTGAGTATTCTACTTTATATACATAGCTTAATTTAGTTGTATCTATAAATTTGATAAAAGTACCATCTTTATACTTTATTTTGTCGTAATATACAAAAAACTGCTTTAAATTGACCAACGTTCTGCTCATAATTTTCCATAAGTTTTTCTTTAAGAGATTTTAACAATAATTTTGATTGTTTGTCCTTGATTTCAACTTCATTTCATGTGCGTAGCCGACTTAAAAACAATCTTTTCTTGCCTATATAACATTTACCGTAACCAGCAAAAATCTCGTTTATGGTTTCACGATCTAAGCATTCTAAATGTCTCGCGGTATAGATCCCACCCGAGAGTATTATGTAATGTGTTGCCTCCGCAAGCCCCTAAGCTTTTAGTAATTGCAAAACTTCATTTGTTTCCTCTTGGCCTGGAGGTTTGACAAACGATATTTCAAGCGGCGCCGTTTCGCCAAACGTGCTCTTCATTTTTTTTTAAATTCACAATTACCTAAAGATTATTGGCACATGAGTCACTGTGTCAGGTTTAATTTAGCAAAAAGGACTCGTTATTATATAGCACTACACTTTCTATTAAATTGAATAAAAAATTTGTATTTTTAATTGAAAGCACAAAAGTTATTTTAAAATCAAATTAATTCGTACCGAAATTTATGCCTGCTCTGGTCCAAGCTTGTCCACAAAATGATTTTTGGTTAAAACTGTTGTTCGTCATATAATAAAATGTTGAAATCAAAATATAAGATTAACTATTTCACTCTTTCATATTTCTGTTTGTTATAATAAAACATAGAAAAGTACTGATTCATTATTAAATTTAATATGAAATTTCCGATAATTGCGATTTTTAATACGAAAGCCGCAATACTTTTTATTTGTTATCTTATAAATATTACAAATACGGTATTATGAAATATTTGCTTCGTAATTAACCACCATTGTTTTTCGATGATCAATAAGAGTTCCTGATTAAATATCTAAATTCATGTGGGTAATTTCATCATTTGTCCTTTTACTAAGATTTACATAATATTTTAAAGAGAACCACTTAACAATATTTTATTGTCATTTTAAAAAATTATATGGAAGCTGATCCTATACTCCCAATTAATACTCCATCCAACACTCCATTAATACATGATTATCAAGGTTAGTCTTGAAATGAAGCAGAAAATGTAAAATTTAGTTATTAATCAAAATATGAAAATTTTTCAGAGGAGCTCAACCTTTTTATATGTACGGGCTATACCAATTTGAATAGGCTCGAATTTCTACTATTCGAATATACTACTGGCTATATTGCGAAAACTCTAGGATGGAGTGTTAATTGGGAGTGTAAGATCAGCTTCCATACACAATTTTTATCAAAATATGAAAATTTTTCCTAGGAGGTCAACCCTTTTTATACGTACAGGCTATACAAATTTGAATAGACTCGAATGTCTACTATTTGAGAATACTAGTGGCTATATTGTGAAAACTCTAGGATGGAGTGTTAATTTTGTATTTAACCTCAATTGGTAAATATTAGTATATGATAAAACTTTGAAAACTTTAATATTTGTACATATATCAGTATATTTTTTGTTTATTTTTAATTCGAAATTCTTAATTAAATGTTAGTTTTTGTGGGTTTTCTTATAAATTAATTACATGTTAAATATAGGTAAGTTGCACTTTTAAAAATATTTGTTGTGTAGCTACACTTTTAATTAACGTTAGAAACTTCACACCGGTTTTATTACGGCAGTATCCTTTTTTAAACCAAGAAAATAAAAAAATTGGCTGAATTGAGTCCAACCCACACAAATGTGTGAGTAAAAACAATAATATGTACATATGTAATGGCGTTGTTGATAACAAATTTCTCTTGATTTGAAGTAAAACCAACACAATTGCGTGTATAGATATAGTGATTTTTTCGGACAAAAATAAGTAAAAAGGAATTCACAAATGTGTAAGTTGGTTGAAAAAACATACAAAACTAAATTTTTGACATGGTACTTTTGCCCTACCCACACAATTGTGTTAGTAAAACGGGTATAGTACCAATAAAAATAAAATTAATTAAATAAAACTTCGAATAATTTTGTTGACCACTGTATTTTAATGTCGTTATCGTTAACTAATATGATAATCGCCTAAATGTTGCTTAAAACATTTTAATAATTAATACGTAGACGATCTCACACGTGTTCGCTGGCAATTTATAACACATAATGTCATGCCGTCTCTTGTCGCGACATTAAATTTAAATCTATTCATGCACAATAAAATATCACATTATGCGATCAGTCACTCGAATTTTTATTAATGTGTTTTACTATATATTCTCATGTTATACTCGTATTTAGAAAGCGCATGGTTCTTAATTCTCTTTGTCCGTTGTAAATATGTGAATCATGTTTTTTTTTGGAAACGAGTGTGTAATGAAATTTGTTGAATTTTTAATAATCGATGCTCAGTTTCTCTTTCTATCTTTAGTTCACATTTACATTAGCTATGATTTTACTTTT